>JANHFT010001958.1:6995-27165 GCA_032467955.1 Pseudoxenodon macrops | reverse complement strand
AGAAGAAGAAGAAGAAGAAGAAGAAGAAGAAGAAGAAGAAGAAGAAGAAGAAGAAGAAGAAGAAGAAGAAGAAGTATGTATGTATGTATGTATGTATGTAGGAATGGATATCCACCATTGTTGATATCGGGAATCACTTTGAATCCTGAACCTTAGTTTTTAATGATGAGTATGAAAATATACAGTCAATGACTGTCTTCAGCAGAAGAGAACAAATGGAATGTAAGAACAAATCATGGCGATTGTGAAGAAGAGAAGAGAAGCCAAATCCAAGAAAGACAAAAATTTCAAAAAAGAACTTTGAGTTTCAGAGAACTGTTAGAAGAGAAAAGAAATAGTATTACAATAACATTTGAAAAGATACTGAAATTGAAAACAGACATGGAAAAACTATCTAAGTTTTCCAAATGTTCTCTGAACTCCAGATGAGGTTCCAACCTCAAATGCTAAAGGATGCCAATAGAAACTAGTGACCAATTCAAAGAAGATCAAAGAAAAAAGAAAGCAGTTTACTGAAATATAGTAGAAATGTCAATTTCCAAGATACCTGACAAGATATCGCCTATTTACAAGAACTTCTACAATAGTACTGGAATTTGACGTTAGATCAGCACCCTGGTCATTACCAAGTCAGAATGCTATAGTGGGGAATACCCACAGAAATACAGCAAGCAACAGAGGAAGAATCTGTGAAAATTATAAGCAGGCTAGGCCAGAAAAACTAGAGAAAGATACAGTGGCCAAAAGAGTGAAAGAGGATAATCTACATACCAATATGAAAAAAAGGAGAAGTCATGAAGTGTGCAAACTATTGAACAATATCTATAATTTCACATGCTAGCAAAGCACATCTTAGGCTCGGCCAATGCAAATTAAAGCTCTTTATGGAAAAAGAGATGCCAGATATTCAAGGTGGTTTTAGAAAAGGCTGAGAATACATGATTGCTAAATAGTTGAGAAAGTCAAAGAATAGCCTCAAAAGGTCAGTGTGTGCTTCATGACTATTGCCTTTGGTTGTATCGACCATGTCATGCTATCTCAGTTGCTAAGAAAAATGGAAACCCCAGAACATCTAATTGTCCTCACAATAAACCTACTGTATATACAGGTCAGGAAGCCACAGTACAAAATAGAACATGATAAAACAGATTGGCAAAGGAGGGAGAAGAGGCTGTGTACTCTCCCCTTATTCATCCAACCTGCAGTATATACTGAATATAAATTAAAGGAAGCTGGATTGGTAGAAGATGAGCATGGTTTTAAAATTGAAGGAAGAAACATCAGCCTACACCATGCTGATGACACAATTTGCACAAAAATACAAAGGAAGTGCAAGCTCTAATAATAAAAGTCAAGGACTTTAAAAATGGGAATAAAATTAAATATAAAGAAAACCAACTGATGACAATAGATACAACAACCAGCCTTAGAAATGACAATGAAGATATCAAAACACTAAATACGGTAGTTTCTATCTTTTAGGATCAACCATCAACACTAAAGAAACAAGGAGTCAAAATGTCAGCGTTCCAAATATCATCCCTAAACAGATCAGACTCCAAGGCAAAGCATTCCTCAAAGAAATAGGTCATAGAACAATCATGAAGACTCTGGAAAAAATAAAGGGATGCTGTGATATACCTATACTTCTAAAAATAATGGCACCACAAGCAGATTCTTATTCTATTTCCAACCCCTTAAATACTTCTCTTCCATGATCATGATTATGTGTCACCAGGTTGGCATCAACTCTTAGCGAGTACATAGATTTCCTCCATGATGATCTGTCCTAAACCTGCCCCTTCAGCTATTCCAGCTCATCACCACTGTAATTGGGTCCAGCCGCCTTTCTGCTTGGTTGTTCTTTCTTTCTCTTTCCTTCCATCTTTCCCAGCATTAGAACCTTCCAAAGAGGATAATTTGTGCCTGGTCATTTGAGCCTTGAGTGAAAATTCTGGATTGATTGTTGTCTTTGTTTTCTTCGCTACCCAAAATATTCTTAGGAGACTTCTCCAACACCAAAGTTCTATCCTCCTTCTTAAAAGTCCAACTTTCCCTTCCACAGAGTGTCACAAGGAATACTACCGTGTGCAACCACAAAGCACCCAGTTATTTGGAGACTACAGGTAGTCCTTGCCTTATAATCATTTGTCCAGTAATTTGATGGCCTCAGAAAGATTGTTTCACAGCCTGTAAAGCACTTCTAGTTATCCCAAAACATTGTACCACCACCCTGATGATCACGTGATTGTGATCTAGCTGTTTGTACTTATGACCAGTGGTCAAGCATCCCGCAATCATATGATTACTATTTGCAATCATCTCTGTCAGTTTTCCCAGAAAGTTAATGGAAAGCTGAAAGGGAAGCTTGCAAGATGTTGCTACCTGCTGAGAAGACTCTCACGTATCTCTGGGGCTGGCTGAAAGAGCTGTCTGCTGAGGGGACCTCAACCCAGGTGTGAATGCTGCCAGTTTGGCTCAGTTCACATGAACTGATAGGAATAAATGCTTCCAGTTGGGAGAACCAGTAGTAAAAATGCTTTTTAAAAGTTAAAAAAAAAGGTTCCCACGGTCGTGGCACATCTGATTGTCACAGCTGATGAACCTTTTTTTTTACTTTTTAAAAAGCATTTTTAAAAACCTATTCCCCCAACTGGAAGTACAAAAAATGCTTTAAAAAGTAAAACAAAGGCCCAACTCTCAGCTTTCTTTGACAATCAGCTGAGAGGGGGAATGTCGGAACCTTTTTAAAAAAAACTTTTTAAAAGCATTTAAAAAAAACTAACTATTCACCCTGTAAGGTTCATGCTTATTGCAGGGGCCATTTTGTGTGAAGTCCAGCTGCTTCTGCATAGTGTGTGAGTCAGTTGTGTAGGAGTCAGTTGTGTAGCTTTTGTGTTATGTTTGTGCAAAGTATAAAAGTTGGTTTTTGAGCTCTTTGTGGCTCTGAGGTTCATGCTTGTTGTTGCGGGAGTCATTTTGTGTGCTTTTGCATTGTGTGTGAGTCAGTTGTGTGGCTTTTGTATTGTTTGCGTCTTAAGTGTGAAAGTTGGTTTTTGAGCTCACCCAATCATGACCACCAAGCCACACCCACCAAGCCATGCCCACAGAACTGGTAGGGAAAATTTTTAGATTTCACCACTGCCATTGTCTGACTTCTTGCATTTCTTCATGCAGTGATTTCATGCGACATTTTTTCCGTCTCCCCAGGAAGAAGAATTGAGGAAAAGCGGAGAAGCAAAATATTTCCATCTAAATGATGATCTGCATGTTCTCATCGAAGTGTTTGCCCCACCAGCTGAAGCCTATGCCAGAATGGGACACGCGCTGGAAGAAATAAAGAAATTTCTCATTCCTGTAAGTACCGATCACTGCCATTGTTCTTGTTCGTTCATTCATTCATTCATTCATTCATTCATTCATTCATTCATTCATTCATTCATTCATTCATTCTTCAGTTTCTATGGCCACTCACCTCAACAAGTGACTCTGCAGCAGACAGAATTAAAATAAAATGAATTACAAAAGGTTACAAAAGGTAAAATGCTAAGCAACTAAGGAAAAATAAAATATAATCCCTAACACAGGGATGTCAAACTCTATTTTATTGATGGCCGCATCAGGGTTGTGTTTGACCTCGGGGGACCAGGGTGGGTGTGGCTAGGGTGTGTGGCCAGCTCGACATCACTTATGTTGGAGGGTGGCCTGAATGCTCTGCCAGCAAAAACAGGCTCTCGAATTCCGTTTTTAGCTGCAACGTTCTCCTGCAACTCTCTGCCAGCAAAAACAGCTCGCAAGGGTCGTGAGCATCCTCTCGAGGTCTGTTTTCAGCTGCAACGGCCTCTTGTAACCCTCTGCCAGCAAAAATGGAGCTTGGGAGGACTGCATGTGGCCCTCCTGAGCTCCGTTTTCGCTGGCAAAGGGTTGCAGGAGGCCTTCACAGCTGGAAATGGAGCTCAGGAGTCTGTTTTCACTGGCAGAGAACTCAGGCTGCCACAGGCGCCCTGACAGGAGTGACATCAAGAAGGCCACGTCCACTCTGGCCACCCCACCCCCTCCCGAGCCCCGTTTTTGCTGGCAGAGGCATCATGGGCCAGTCCTCCGCTGTTCCCAGGTCAGTCCCGCAGGCCAGATCTAAGCACCATGCAGGCCAGACCTGGCCCTTTTACTATTCAACACCTAAAATAGCAAGACTGGCAGACTGAAATAGCTGTTGCATCTGTATTAAACCTTTTTTTTTTTCATTTCAGAGTAAATGAAGATGAAAATATCTAAAGCCTGAGTTGGGATGAGAAGCTAAGTGAGATTGTGCATAGCATTTCCTCTGTTACAACAATTGACTCATTGATAAGGTTGGTATTTATCTGAGGTACTATTTTTTCCATTATAAATTCTTGAATGCAGCACAAATTCTGACAAGGCTTAAAGATATTCATTTCAAATTTTGTACAATATTTAGGCAGAGACAGCAAAAATTATTCATCTACATAGTTCTTTAGAAATGAAGTTTGGTTCTATTTTGTTGCTAGTCGCTCTGCTATATATACCATTTTTTCTACCCCTTTTCAAGATTAGAACACTTTATTAAGTGCTGAAATTTAGATCAAGTTTGGGCAATTTTGAGAATTATGAAAATTATATCAGAGGATGGGAAGTCTTTAATAGTACACAAATCAAATATAATATTATTGTTAGTAAGGAAATGAAACTATAAATTTGAGTGAATAAATAGAATAGAATAAATTCATAAAACAATCACTCCGATTAATAATAATGGTCAATCTGGGTTGACAGCTAATGTGACTTGTTTGGATTTTGCTTAGCACTATAGCTTGTAAATCAGAGGTTATTGCTTAGTATAGTGTATAAAGCAGGTCGCAATTATTTGTTCCACAAACTGCTACTAAAACCAATGTGTGAACTCAGCCACAGAGAATGCCTCTAGAACTTCCTTGTCCTCTTTTTTCCTCTCCCAAGCTAACCTAACTCAGTCAAGAGTGATTTTGCTCAAAGATCTTTAATGTGTCTTCAGACATCTATCTAGCTGAACAATATCAGCAGCTACTGTATTTAGTAGAAAATTATGTAAACTTAAAATGGTATTAAATGAGGAATGATCCTTTGGATAAATCCACGGTCTTTAAAAATAGTAATTTCAAATGATAGCTTCTTTGTTGTGAAGAAATCTAAGTTCAAAGCTAGTGGTAGAGCATGTCCTGAGCTATGCAGGAAACTATACATTTTGGGCCCAGCTGCCGTGTGTAAAACCAGACCATCAAAGCATCCTGCCTTATTTTGCTCTTTATTGCAAGCTCCTTCATCATTTAAGAGAGTAACTTTTATCCTTAAACAATTTAGGACAGAATAAGCAACAGAAACACGGCAAACCTCAGGCTACTTACTTCATGTCCTTATAATAGTAAGTTCTCTAAGTATATAACTTGTCTGTTCTTCTGGATTCACTCTAGAATATTGCAATGATGCAAATATTTAATTCTGATTAAGATTAAAATGCTTAAAATTGTTTTGTAAGCAAGAGAATGATTACAAAGGCACATTTTTTTCTCCATGTCACAGTGTTTCACGTGCAAAAATCTCCAAAGTTCAGTATTCAGGAAAAATGAGAAGAGGGTCTGGAAGGAGGAAAATAGAATATGTAGCATGTCTGAGATGCCCTCAGCTGATAACAAATTGCTGTGCAGCAGAATAAAGGACTACAAACAATATTAGGCACCTCTGACCTGCTTTCTAGACATAATAATTAAAAATAATGAAAGGATATGACAACACCCCCATGATTATGCTGGGACTCAATAAACCTCCTGATGTCCTACTTATTTTGATGCACAGCTGAAGAGCAGGTTTGTCTGTCTTTACTAGGTTGAAAGGTTAGTTCTTGTCACCATAGCTCTTCCTCTGCTTTAGTCAGTCCTTGAATCTCTTTGCTTCTGGATTTCTATAAGCACAGAGATGCCATCTCCTAGCATGAAAAAAAGCCATGCTCTCCAAATAGTTTTCTTGTTTTAAGTCAGTCTAGCTCTAGGACATCCTCCTTCAGAAGAATGGCTTAAAACAAGAACATTGCTTGATGGAGCTGGATTAGGAGAATGTCCCCTAGATGTTAGTAGAAGGAATCAAAAGCCAATCTTGAATACAACCAACGATCAAAGCACAAATATAGACAATGAGTTTCAATTAACAAGAGATAGCATGGGGAATTTGATCATTGTAATCTCTGATATTTATTTCCAAAGTTTACCAGCTTAGTTTTGGATGTCCTTAGCCCGGCTTGCATCCCAGTTTGGGAACAACATAGTCAGTACTCCACTGAAAAGGTGGACTATGAAAATGGAGTCTGGTGCATCTGAGCATATAAAGATATATTGTAAGCCAATTGTGGCTTTCCCTGAGAATGCCAGAACTAGAGAAGGGCCCAGTGTAGTATTTGTAAGTGCTGCAAATGTTGTGATTTCTAATTAGTTGTACACATTTACTCAGAGGCTCCTCTCTGCTTCAGTTATGAAAAATCAGAGACCTGCAATTCCAAAAGTTGTTTGGTTCTCTAGTAAAGATACTCTCTTTAGGCCTGCTTCTCTCTCTTTTACCCTATTATGCATCTACAATCATAAAAAGATTCTATACATATGCAGTCCTTGTCTTGACTTTCTAGATATTGCAGTAATTAAAGTTAAGAGTTTGTAATGATATGCATCATGGCCTATTTAAATATATAGGAAGGCTCTTCTTTAGATTACTTGCTCCTGGACATTATAGCAAGTAAAGGGTTTCTCAAAGCCTAAGCTGCAAGGATAATATCCATTTCAAATATTCTACTAGTAGTTCTCTTTCCTGTGATGACTGTAGATGAAGGGAGGAGACCCTGGAATTAAACTTTTAATCTGTGCTGACTGGAGCTCCACATCTATCTTAGAAATAAGATAGGGACTGTCCCCCCTCCCCAAAGGAAAATAAATATGCGCTGTAATTACAGCAATTTGCCCTGGCAACATTTGGAGTGGGAAGAAGCCTTAGGAAACTCTGGTGATTGCACAGTTGAGAGATGCCAATTGCCCATTTGATGTCTTCATGCATATGCCTGTCTTGGCCTTACACAAAATGGCCAGTTTCTCTCGGCAAAGCAATATCAATCTGCATACAGCAAAGTGAAACAGTTTCAGGCAGTGACGTCCGAGAGGCCAGAAAAAGAAGATGTCACTGTGAGGGTTTTTAAAACGTCCCTCATTACACTGGATGTACAGCGCCATATTAGAAAGCTGCTTCAGCAACGTGTCAGCCTTAAATCCTGCGTTTCTCTTTTTTGCTCAAGAATGACGGGAGTCTCCCACTTTCTAGGATACCAGATGTAGCCAGCAGGACAGAATGTTATCATGTCAACTGGCTAAAAGTTTGAAGATTTATGAAGGCTTGACATCTGTTCTTGACAGAAGCTTACACTCTGAAAGAAAGAAATAATATTACAGTGCTGTCTATTTAAGGGATTATTCCAGCTGCTGAATTTAGAAAGAGGCAACAGAACTTGTCTAATGAGCCAAATAGATTTCTCCTCCTACGTTTGGAGGGGCCACAAATGACAAAGTGCAACGTTCCCATCTTTGACCTAGAATGCAGCATAACCGGTCTGAGGAATTATTTTCAGAGATAGTTTGCGTTTGCAATTATAAATGGGTCATCATGCCAAAACATGCAAGGGGATTCTGCCTGTATGGTTCACTCTTCTAATCAATGTAGTGAAAGGATTTCTAAGACCTCTTTCATCCAAAACATTTTGGAACAGTCTTCACTGCAATTATGTCCTGAAAGATTCTTCACTACCAATTTACCACATTTTGGATGTTTTTTTTTTTTAAAGCATTTTCCTCCTTATCCTACTCAACTTTTGGGAAACTGCCTGTGAAGCATCTGACTCTATTTTCTTCAGTGTAACTAATACACAACTGAGAAGGAGCCTTATAAACAGTTATAAGACTCTGTTGTAGGAACAAACGTTCCCATGAACAAAGTTTAAGAGCATAGACATGATTTGAACTTCAAAACATTTTAAAAGTTTGAATCATGTCTAGATTCTTAAGAATTTCTCTCTCACAAATTTAAACATTATTTCTTTTAACTTTTTAATAAGCTTTAATCAGATTTGATTTTGCTGTTGATTTTTCCTAGTTCATTTGTCTACGAAAACTGTCTTCTAAGTGGTTACAAGCTAACTATATTATAATTCTCATATTTACAGACAGCTAACCTCTAGGGGCTTCCAATGGTTTATAGATAAGATACATAAGAAACAAAATATATACAAAAATATAGTGTACAAATTAATAAAATTATGAAATGAAATGAAATAAAACAAAACCAACTATAAACAAAGCAAGATGGAGTAAGGCCTAAATGAAGACCTATGTTTTGAAATAACAGGATAGGAGCCAGATGGAATGTTCACTACAAGGTCCTTCCCCAAAATAGTGCAGGAACTAATAAGCAGCTACAGTGAGACTCTCCTCGCCTTTACCTTCCTAAAATGGAACACCACTAATATTTTCTCCCAGGTAGATTGACCATGCAAATTCTAATAGGACAAGGGTGTCTAACTCGTGTCATCATGTTGTCATGTGATGTATCATGACTTTTTTTCCCCTTCGCTAAAACGGGGGTAGGCGTGGCCAGCGCATGATGCATCCAGCCCACGGGTCTCGAGTTTGACACCCCTGCAAAAGGAGAATGTGGCTTTGCAGATAATTAGGCACAAAGCTTTGTAAGGCTTTACAAAGTCTTACAAAGTTAATACCACAACTTTAAATTGCATCTATGGCCATACAGTATTGGCAAGTAGTCAATAGTTGGCAATTATATTGGCAACCACATTACAGCATTGCTCCCTTCTGGAGAATGTTCATCACACAAATTGTGCTCTGAACCAACTGCAGCTTCCATATGACCTTGAAAAGTTGCTCCACATATAGCATATTGCAGTAGTCTAAACAGATGCTAATGAAGGCATGCGTCACTGTAGCAAGATCCTCCTACTCAGGTAGGATTGCAACTGGATATTAATGTGGCTGGAAAAAAGCCTCCATCTGCTGCTGCAACAGAAACAGTCAGTTTAGAAGAACCACACATCATGGGCTTGCTTCTTCAGGAGTAGGAACATCCCATCAAGAGACACCATTGGAGCAAGCAGAGAATTCAAATGGATAAATAGCTTCACTCTTTTTACTAGGATTCCATTTAAGTTGGTTCTCACCTATCCAGGCCTTCAAGCCTCCAGGCACTTGAACAGGACTCCAACTGCATTTCCTGTCTGGCCTGGGGAACATACTTAACCCCAAATATTTGGGGTTAATTACCTCTACTGGTGGGTTAATGTAAATGGTAAACAGCAAGGAGCAAAGAACTGACTCTTGTAACAACCCAGAAAGGAAAAGCCATCAAGCCAATCTCTCCTGCCTCACAACCACCAGCCAGTAAAGTGAACCACTGCAAAACACACACACACACACTTACCAAAACCAGGAACTAGCAGGCTACATTAAAATATAATAGAATTAAATGGTGTTTCACTCTTAAGTACCCTGAAAGATGGTTTCATCCAAACAAAATTTAAATTATAAGAATATTCAACCAATATTGCTATGCAGATACATTTCAGGACTAATATTACATTAAGAACAACATCCAAAACTTGTTTGTATAGGCAACCTTTCAAGCCTCATTCAAGGAGATCATAAGCTGGCCTTGAGTATTTTGGCACCTGAAGCAAAAATCTAAAGTAAACAGTCAGGGTTACATGATAATCTCCTCAAGTGACTAAGATTGAGCTGGTTTATCAGCCTGTTATACAAGGACATAGAGTGGGTTCTGTTAATTTTTAGAAAAATAAGTTTGTGAACTACTTTCAGAAGTAGTTCTAGCTTTCAGAACAGTGTAAACCTCTAGGTGGAGGAACATTGCCCAAAGTCAAAATCTCCAGACTGGGACTGTCTTAATCAGCTTCCTGCTTATTCAATGTTACTGGTGCCATTTGTGGCAAGAATGATAGTTGGAATTGACCTTGTTTGAATATGTAAGCAAATGTTTTAACTGCCTGGAAAGAGAGCAGGAGATGTGCTGATTGGAAGCCATGGGATGCCAATTACCGTGCTACAGCTCTGGCAATCTTTTCAGAGAAGTTAAAAAGCTCTGTCAGATGCAGTTTCTCTAGGTC
Organism: Pseudoxenodon macrops; assembly: GCA_032467955.1. Lineage (NCBI taxonomy): Eukaryota > Metazoa > Chordata > Lepidosauria > Squamata > Pseudoxenodontidae > Pseudoxenodon > Pseudoxenodon macrops. Next base: position 16,949 of record JANHFT010001958.1, on the reverse strand, counting down.
TAAAAGCGCTTCTGTTGGAGACAATTAGCACAGCCAATAGGATGCAGATGCACTCTGTGCAAGTTCCTCTGAAGCATGAGCTGAAAGTGCTGTCAATCAAATGAGAAATATTATGTTTAGTAGGTTGCAAAGAGACAGAGTAGAATTGTAACATGCTTGGTTCATCTTCAACATTGTAAAACAAGGAAAACACATTTTCCTACTAGTGACTAACCGCATGTTCATAGCTTCACAAGTGGAAATAGCTTGTGAGGAAATTACACATGACCCACATGCTGCATTAGGGATGACATATCCAGAACTGACTAGAAGGAACTGTTCCTGCATCATTAAAGCACAACAAGGAATTTAAGCTAGTAGCCAATACATACTGTTGGTTTTAGCTATGTTCAATCCTATTAGATATCAGATCCAAGGGGTTTTCTTGATAGCTGCCAGAAATAAATCCTGGGCGTACTTCAGTTCAGTGTTTTAAAAACACAAACAACAGAATCCTACCAAATAATCCACAATTCAGGCTGTCCAAACTTACTTACTTCCATATATGGTAGCTTCAGCTCCCATAATCCCCTGCCTGCACATCATCAGGACACAAGAAAAAAAGACACTACATAATATCCCATTTTACCTTAATTCATTTCAGTGCCTACTGTGTAAATCTAAGACCACAGATATTGAACATCAGTGAAGCAATGTGACAATAATCCAGTGTGCACAAGATCACAGGGCGATTCTTGGGCCCTTCCAAAATCCCTCCAAAGAGTGAACCAATCGAGCTCTGGCGGTTATGACATATATTTAGTGGAAAGGGGGAGTTGTCAGAAAAAAGGACATAACAATAAGAGCTCTTTAAACAAATAAGAGCTCTTTAAACAAAGCTTCCACTACAGTCTTATAAAACCAAGAATACTTTATAACCTCCCTCTCTTCTGAAAATGATTTTTAGAAATGCAGGAGGAGGAAGGAAAGAAATGCATGTTCTACAGTCTTCCCTTCTACTCACAGAACACTTATTGTTATGCTTTATCTTCAGGGAACTGTATATGAGAAATGGGAAGAGGAAGACCTTGATATGTTCTTTATTTTTCTTAAAGACATTGCTAGAGGACATTCATGATAAAAGAACAAAAGGGAGGTAAGACCATGCAGCCACTACAAAAAGTTATCTTATTGATTTAAGGCACAGTGTAACCACTATTACCAGGTGACTCTGCATGTGTTAGCCTACAAGACAAAAGATAGTTAAATCAACAAAGTGTTAATGCCCCTTGATGATATCTGGAATTCTTTTGCTAACCTTGAACAGTCATAAGAAAATCAAAAGCCAAATTCAACAAGGTTGCAGTCAGTGATATTCCAGAACTATCTTGGCCACATTCAGTATTGATCCAAATATGGTTATCCCTGGGGCGGGGTCAAAAAGACAATATGGCAAGCACCCATGGGATAAAGCCTTGCCCCTTCTTCATGTCTGCCACATGCATGCAAAAAAAGGGTGTATGTTCAATTATGCAAGTGATACCAGCTTAAGTTTTCTGACAAACACTCCACCCAGATGCCCCTGGCTCTGAGACAATATTTTTAACTGTCCTCAAGCCCTGTTGCCTTCAGTCCTCATACTACCTACCCAAAATGCTGAAAGGTCACACCTGAAAGACACTGGGCTTAACAAAGCAATCATATCTGACTCACTGGACTTAAGAAAAAAAATTGGGAATTAAGAAAGGTTAAGTAGTAGATTAGTCTATCTAGATCATCAGTGGACTTCCTCTTGCTGGAGGTTTTCAAATGTAATCCGGCACTCAGCACTGAGTTGACTTATACGATCCCTTCAAATTGTTACATTCTATGGTTCTGTATAACACTTACTACATCTTCCAGGTGCCAATATTGGAATTAAATTTGCCTTCCTTGTGTATTTTACAGTAATTATTTAATTCAATTTATCAACCATTTTCCTACTTATATCAGCATTTACGGCAGCTGCAACCCAATAAACAAATACACAAAATTCAAAGCATAAAATCAATACAATTAAAATCAGGCATCATAGCTTCTATAATATCTTCTTGTAACTGCATCTCTACATTCTGTTACAGGTAATCCTCAAGTAATATTGATAATGGAGCCTGCCCATTATGATTATAAATCGTAATGGTCATGGGTTGGTCACATGATTTTACAATGTTTTTTTTGCAGCAGTTGTTAAAACAAATTGGGTGGTTGTAAGTGTGAGCACTGCAGTCAAGTGAACACTGTAGTCATTAAGCAAACCCATCGTTTGCTGTGGTGCATTTGTGCTTTAAATTAGAAGTGTCAGTTTTGAGCAAAATTTCAGTCTTATGACTGTGGGATCTACAAATAGCTGTAAATTCAGCCATTTGCCAAGTGCCAAACGTGTGATCATGTGACCGTAGGGAGGCTGACCATTGGAACTTCCATTTTTTTTCTGTCCCCTTTTTAAATAGGTCATACCTTTCAACAGTGCTAAGCAAACGGTGGTAAGTCAAGACTACCTGAACATGGAACTAACTTTAATTGATAACAAGTAGGAGATATCTTGCCTGTGTTTAAGGCTTTATTGGTCATAAACTCATAACAAAATACTTCCTTCTACAAGAAAGGAACTTCTTATACAGTGGAAGAAAGGCCTACTTCAGAAGAAGCCCTGTCAGTCAAAAATCTCTTGACTATCGCGATCCAGAAGAAGAGCTTTCTTTGTTGCAGCACCCATTATTTGGAACATCTTACCTTCTAAGGTAAGATCTGTCCTCACCCCAAAGGTGGGTTTCAGCAGGTTATGACCGGTTCTGGAGAACTGTTAGCAGAAATTTTGAGTAGTTCGGAAAATCGGTAAATGCCACCTCGGACTGGCCCCGCCCCCATCTATTCTCTGCCTCCCGAGTCCCAGCTGATCGGGAGGGAATGGGGATTTTACAGTATCCTTCCCCTGCCGCACTCACCAAGCCACGCCCACAGAACCGGTGGTAAAAAACTTGAAACCCACCACTGCCCCACCTTCCTATCCTTCCACAAGAGCCTGAAGGCATGGTTCTACCAGTTGGCCTGGGGACTCAGTTGGGGGAGTTTCACACTGAAGGTGGCAGCTGGATTAATGACAGATTCTAGTTCTCCTCCTTGCTCTCCACCTGTCCATCTTTTTGGTCATCACACTGGTGTGTTCTCATTGTATTCATTGTTTATTTTATGGTTCTATTATTTTACTTTGCTTCTGTTTACATGCCTTTCATTTTATTACTTTTTTATTTTTGTAAGCTGCCTGGAGTAGCCCCTTGGTGAGGTAGGCGGCAAATAAATTTAACGAACAAACAAATACATAAGGTTGGATCCTTATCAAAGTGCGCCTGCGCCTGGTTCCAACAAGCCAACAAAACCTTCCTTGGGGGAACGAAGCAAGACATTGAGTTTCTTTCTCATTATTCCCATTTACAACGTTATTGTGCCTGGCTTTTTGGTCCCACTCACATTCAACCTTTGAGGCAGTGAGTGTGCTTGGTGCCTTCCCTTGGTATTTGCCAGGCTCTAAGGAAGCTGGTTTGGAACAAAAGCCGTTACCTTTTCTGCTTCTTCTCGACTCATTGCCAGGGCAAGCTGGAGCTGCAGTTCCTCTTCACCAGTAGTCTGTGGCCTCGCCTGCTCCAGGTCAGAGTTGAACCGGGGTGATGATGAAGAAGCTGAAACCGAAGACAAAAAACCAATTAGTAGGACAAGTAGAGTGAAAGGATCCAAAATGTGCTCTGAAATGAAGTCCAGTTGTTTCTATAGTGCTTCCTTGGAAAATGGGTGCACAGTCATTGGTGATCTGCAGCAACTCCCCTGTAAGAATTTCTTTTTTTAGAATAGAATAACTTTGTCACTTTTATGTACACTAGTACATTAATTGACACACATTAAAATGAAACTTTGTTGCATATAGCTCTCAAAGGGTCACCACCTTCAAAATACACTACATAAACATAAAGCTATCCGTTAATTATTAATAAAAATTTATTAAATATACAAGCTACCCAACTCCCAGTGACTCTTGAATTGTCTAGCATAAGCACTCTGAATCCTGCCTCACTGAGTAGGAAGAAAGAGATGGAGAGAAAAAGACTAAGAGAAATAAGAGTGGGAGACAGAGGATTGAAAGATGGAAGGTCACAACAGGAAGGGAGGAATTATTTGTAATTTTTTGTCTTTCAAAGAAATGCTGCCCTCAAGAGAAAAGCAGTCCTTCATCCTGTCCTAAATATGTTTTTTACAATAATCTCTTTCTGTGCCGATGGTTGTCTCCATTTTCTGCCTACCAACCTTCTGTGTTTTAATTTTATTTGATGTCCAACAGTCGAAGACTATGACTAACCCACATGCGGTGGGAAAAAAAATGCTTCATGATGGGAATTTTATGCAGTTATATTTTATTTTGAAAACTCCAATCCACTTGTGTTTCTATAGCAACATTTTCCTTGAGTTTGGTATGAGGAACAAAAAAATAATACATTGCTACCGAACTAAGATTCGAAACAGTGGTATCTGCAGGATGTTGCTGGTTTTGTCAGCAGTGTTATAGTGTCACAGCACAAGCCCCACTCCTTTGGGTCATATTTGTGATGTTGTGAGGCACATATAAAAGACACAAGCCTTTGTTACAATGCTGAGGGAGTCTAATCCCCTTTCCCCATCCATACAGATGACACAGTTCCTAAAATTCTGTCAGAAACTGAGTATGTAGGATTTAAGGCCCATACTGTATGCCTAAAAATGTGTTCTCCTAGGCTCAGCATCTGGCATGCTAATACTGCTAGTGCTATTTCCACATCCACATAAAAGTCATAGAATTAAAATGCAATTCTCTGTTAATTTATTCAGATGGCAATCCCACTTCTAAGGGCTTTCTTTTAGTCATGGACTTTTACCTCAGAAGCCTCACTGAATATATTCACAATGACTTCTAAATAAAAAAAAATCTAGGAACTCAGACATTTCACCAGCGTGCCTACAGATCTCTGTCCTAATATTCCCTTTTATTTGTATCCATTTCATGTATTCATAATCATGTTTATACTTATATCTGTTATCTAATACATGCTTGATGAATGAAATAAATTAATTAATTAATTAAATTTCAATATACACAATGCTCTACAGCAGGGGTGGGTTCTACTTACCTTCCCTACTGGTCCAGAGTCGCGCCAGAAATGTGCATGCACGCAAGTAAGTGCACAGGTACGCATCACTTCCAGATGAAAACCCTCCGCGCATGCACAGAAGGCTTTGCACATGCGCAGAGGGAGGACTGGTTCGGGGGCGTTCCAGCCAGCCATCGCTGCCAATTCAGCGAGAGGGTAGAAATTCCCGCTACCGTTTCTAGCGAACCAGTCCAAACCAGCAGGAACCCACCTCTGCTATACAGGATGCATGGTAGAAGTGGTTAATTATAAAATGGATAATTATAAAATGGGCACTATATAGAAATATTGAGCTTTTTAAAAATTAAAATTTTTGCATGCTTACTACTTAGCTTGCAAAATTTCAACAACTGCAGTCCCACAAGATGAATATGCCCCTTGCTTATTTTATAACTACATCAGCATCTGCTCAAATTCACTGTTCCAAATCTCTTGTTTACTTTTCAATTAATAACACTGTAGAGTACTGGGGGGGAAACAGAAAGGAAAGAGAGAGAGAATAACAAGAAGACAGAAAGAAAAGTCTGGGGAGCTGATCTGTTTCCCACACAGTTTTGTGGCTATTTCTTAATGCCTAAATATACCATCCATTCCCATTTCATTATTAGATCATTTACTGGGTGGGGGGAGGAAAGAAGCTGATTGTATGAATTACTACTTAAGCTTTACTGGCCACTGGAACATATATCACAGCTAAAAGATCCATTTCATAATATACAACATTCTTAAAAAGCAATTCTTTGCAGGAATTGACAGATAATGTAGATAATAGAACAGAGGACAACAAAACCTATGTGATTTATATGCTCTGAAGAGTATATATGTTCAGCATTTGCCAATAAGAATATGAAAAAAAATACTCATGCGCCATGCGGCTGTATGTGATATCCATAAGTTGTGATATTAATTTAATAGCTCTTTTTCTTTAAGTTCAATGTCTTCTAAGAAGTGCATTACTATTATTATTAGTCTTCTCATCATTCCTATCACCATCTCCTCCCACTTACGACTGCAGGACTGTAACTTGTTGCTTGAATCCTTACGACTTTTATTGATATTGTTTCCTGATTGCTTATTTGTACCCTATGGGGACAAGGCTTTGGGAAGCCGAAAATGGCTATATTTTGTGTATAACATACACCAACATTTCCACCCTCTTTTAGGGGGGGAGGAAGATGCATCTTATACTCTGAAAAATACGGCGTATCATTCCAGTCTGTGGTATTTTAAAGGATATTCCCAAGGCAGCAGATGCTATATTATTTTTGTGATGTGAGGAATGAGGGATGTTTTGAGCTCTCCAACACAAAACATTGGTTTCCACAATAGATGATAAAAAGTGCTGTAGAAGGCAACATCATCTTGACGTCCCTTTCAGCCGTTTTCAATACCCGTATCAATCTTGAGTCGTAAAAAATATATGACAAAATCAATAAGATGATGATAGGCTATACACAATTGTGTGTGTGTGTGTTGTTTCTTTTTGGTTAGGTGCAGCAGAAAAATCGCAGAAGGGCCAAGCAACCTGCAAAAGAAAAAAGAAAAAGAAAAAAGGCTGGAGATGGATTTTGGAGTCGGATAAAATTTGAGAAATAATTTCCCCCCATGAGATTTTCAAATGCAACGTTTGCTTTTTAGAGAAATTGATGGATCTTGAAGCATGGATACATTTATGCAGTCATTAACAGTAAAAGCATTGTTTCTAAATGCCAGTTCTCGATAAAGACCCTATTAGCTTCTTAGTAGTACTTTGGGACTGAATATTCTAAATTTGAAAGCAATTAAGAAGATAGATTCTTTGGAAAGAATTATTCTGTGGCTGTGCTTTTAACCTCTAACGGCTCTGTCCATTGGCCAGGATGACTAGGGATCTGTTGATGGGATCTGTTGTTCAGCACCCTTTCCAGCATTATAGGTTGTTAACTCCTTCGCTAAACCTTTCTTTCATTAACCAGTGGATTTCTGAATTATTGATTGATTGGTACGATTTACAGCATGCCTGATTCACAGCAATTCTGGGAGGGTTACAATTAAAACATTTTTAAAATGTTGTTGTTGTTAGTTGTGAAGTCGTGTCCGACCCATCGCAATCCCGTGGACAATGTTCCTCCAGGCCTTCCTGTCCTCTACCGTCCTCTGGAGTCCATTTAAGCTCAGGCCAACTGCTTCAGTGACTCCATCCAGCCACCTCCTTCTCTGCCGTCCCCTTCTTCTTTTGCCCTCCATTGTTTACAGCATTGGACTTTCCTTTCACCACCAGATACATCCACAGCTCACCATCCTTTCAGCTTTGGCCCAGTTGCTTCATTCTTTCTGGCACTACTAGTACTTGCCCTCTGCTCTTCCCCAGTAGCATATTGGACACCTTCTGACCAGAGGTGGGTTCCTACTGGCTCAGACCAGTTCTATCGAGAAGGTAGTAAGCCACTGGTGACATCACAGAGGTGGTTCTGGTCCGTGGACGCTACCATCTTTTTTTTTTGAATTTTTTTGGGGATAAAATTTTTTTTTGAATTTTTTTTGGGGGATAAATTTTTTTTTAGAATTTATTTTGGGAATTTTTTTTTTTGAATTGTTATGTTTTTTGTTTCTTCTGCACATGGGCAGAAGCTGAATTTCTGACACTGTGCATGTGTCACCATCTTGTTTTCAGCTTAAAAAAAAAAAATCTACTGCGCATGCACATGCCCATGATGTGTGCCCACGCGGTGCGGGAGGCAGTGAACCGGTGGCGAGGTAAGTTAGAGCTTCTGACCTGAGGGGTTCATCTTCCAGCATCATATCTTTTTGCCTTTTGGTACTGTCCATGTACTCTGTTTCATGGCAAAGACAATGGAGTGGGTTGCCATTTCCTTCTCCAGTGGATCACGTTTTGTCAGCGCTCTCTGCTATGACCTGTCCGTCTTGGGGTGGCTCTGCATGGCATAGCTCATCGGTTCATTGAGCTACACAAGCCCCTTCGCCACGACAAGGCAGTAATCCATGAAGGGGTAATCGTTTAAACAGAAAAGAAAAAAATGTGTTTATGACCTGTCCTTGAAGTTATGACAACAGAGCTCCCGTCCCCTGTCACATGATTGCATTTAAGGCAGTTGGCACTGGCTCACATTTACAATTGGATGCAGCACGTCTTTTCATCTTTTACTCAAATTTGTGCTGTAGTTTTTTTGCTAGTTTCCAACATTTAACTACCTATTTGGGAGAATGGCTTCACTTAACAGCCAATATGATTCACTTAACTGTGATTACTTGCTTTACGACCATTATAAAAGTGATTGTAAAATCAAGTTAAGACATATGCATGTGACTTACCATGAAAATTCTGAGCTCAGTTATGTTAATAAGGATAAGATAGGATAAAAAGATGAAATAAGATAAGATAACCTTTAATGTCAGTTGGTTTTTTTTAGCACACTGGCACACATTAAAATGAAATTCTGATGTCCGTTCTCAAAAGAAAACCTCTCTGTGTGTATGTGTGTGTGTGTAAGTATGTATGTTGTCATAAAAATACCCTGATAAAAAAACAGGAAAAAGCAACACAAGCAATAAATCTTACTTTAAGATTCAGAGGTTTAATTCATGAGCAATTTGGAACATGAACAGCCATCATAACATTACTTACCTTAATAACCCTTTGCAATGAGGTCCACTGACATAGCTGAGTCCAGCAAGGATTAACTATGGCTAGAAGCACTAAACTCATCCCAAGACATTATTTTTATACTTTTCTGCATGCATTTCACACTTGTTTCCTTGTTCTGTCTTAGTGACAGTCTCCATATATACCCGTGTACATCTCAAACCTCTAACCATCGTCTACTTTCAGTTCCCTATTTCTCACAGTTTCAATGTTCTGATTCCGAATATATCTCAAAACTACATACTTGGCAAAATCACATTTCATATTTCATAGCAACAACTCAGCAAAATTACAAATAGTCCTAATACACTTTGAAATCTTTTTATCTAAAACTTTGGTTCATGTAGCGTTTTAGCGCCTGCAGCCCTTCTGAGACCTATATAATCAAACTCCGGTTTTCCTCCTCTCACAATATATATATATATAAACACACAAACACACACACACACACACAGCCTCCTCCCAGAATGTAACAAAACCAGTCATGGGGAGGATGTGTAGCATCTTTTACAATACTGCAGACACTGGTCAAGCAGGGTTTATATGCCTTGTCCTGAATAGAAGGAAGTGACATCCAATCATCTTTTCTGCCATCCTCTCTATTTTCTGCACAACCTTCCTGTCTGAGTTCTAAACTTAAGTCTAGGGTTATATCCTACTGCTTTTTTATAGGGACTTTAATGCTACATTTATAATAACTATGATAGGGTTATTAATAATTGTCTCGGTAAATGAATTGAATCTTTTACTAACAACACATTCAGGTTCTGGTCTGTCCATTTTACTAAACATGGTCTCCTCTTAAGAGTGCTGAGGTAATTGTAAGTGGCTTTTCAGCTCTCTTGTTAATGTAAACACTTTGCTACATAGTGATAAATCTAATCAGTACTGCTGAACAACCTAGAATACTTGAGGTATTTAGAAATATTTTCCCCAATTCTTTTTTACTATAGTTACACAGGGGAGGATCTGGGACTGACTTTATGAAAGCATTTTTGAAGAGGGGGAACATTAATGAACATAACATTGTTTATTTTGTACATAAAGCTTTAATGGCAAGTAGAATAGAATAGAATAGAATAGAATAGAATAGAATAGAATAGAATAGAATTCTTTATT
>JANHFT010001956.1:198094-219372 GCA_032467955.1 Pseudoxenodon macrops | reverse complement strand
TAATAATAATAATAATAATAATAATAATAATAATAATAATAATAATAATAATAATAATAATAATAATAATGAAATAATGATTCATTATTTTCATTTGCCTAAAGCAGCTTCACAGAAGAGGACAAATGCTGGAAGAATTAAGAAAAGGCAAAGATGGGAAAAAAAGGAGTGGGATAGAAATCCTATAAATGATTGGATGGCAACAGTGAGGGAAAAAGTGAAAGGGAGAGAGTGGGGGGGAAGTAGTTTGGAAAGCAAACATTTTAGAATTTTACAGAGCAATTTTAGATGAGATGGGAGTGAGAGGTAAAGCAGCTGGTTCTCTTCTGTTTCTTGAGCTATATCGATTTGTTTCGGCCAGGACAGGAACGCTGCAGGGAATATTTCTGAAGGGAGGTACTGTGTTATCACACAGTCTTCATGCGTATATATATATATGCAGACTATGCCAAAATGCTTTGCAGAATCTCTTCCAGAGATGTGGGCTGTTTTCCAGGAGTGAAGAGTACACCGGGCCAATTTATATACCATATACTATTTCATTTAAGTAGGGGAAATAACTCATACAAGTCAAAAGCATGGAGGTTTTATTGAGGCTTTATATTTTTAACAAATGATTGGGGAGGGGAGGGTTTACTTGGAATAGCAACCTCTCTTTACTGCCTGCATACATTTTTTTAAAATGCAATTAAAAAGATAAAAATTAGCAGTTAAGTAGACTGCTGACTACCAGCCTCTAACAGACTTCCTCCCTTCCTTCCTCCCTTCCATGACTGTGGGTCCACATGAGCCTCACAGAGCATATCCACATTTCACAAGTCCCCTGCTCACCATTCTTGAAGGACACATCTGTATGATGGAAACATCCTATTCTCCCCCAGCCCATTGCCAAGTTCAGCTAACTTGGCTTCCCCCCCCCTGAACCATTGGGAAACAGTGCCTTTAATCTTTCTGTCATTTGAATAATAATATGGAAGAGTTGAACAATTCCTAACAGCTGCTTTTGGCTGCCATAGGCATCTTTCATCCTCTAGGTTGCTGGTGATTTCTCTTTGTCGACATTTTGATTTATTATTGCTAGAATAGTATCAGGATTCTTAGACAAAATGGAAAACCAGGACCCCTGTACAACAAATTGCCTGCAGACTAATACAAAAACCAAGAATATCCTATAGAATTACTTGTTGGACCTTTTGTTTCTACATGGGTGAAATCAGCTGGTTGCTTTAGAGAAGTTGTTGCTTGCTATTAAGAAAGGGCCAGTCTGCTTACTACCATGGTGGTGCAGTGTACAGAATGTAGTACTGCACTGCAGGCTACTTCTGCTGACTGCCAGCTACTAGAAGTTTGGCCATTCAATTCTCACCGGCTCAAGGTTGACTCAGCCTTCCATCTTTCCAAAGTCGGTAAAATGACAACCCAGATTGTTGGGGGCACTATACTGTAAACTGTTTAGAGTGGACTGTAATGCACTGTGAAGTGGTATATAAGTTTAAGTACTATTGCTGTTGCTACGTCTTGGGAAGGTTGTAGACAAGGATGTCTATAAAGTGATTAGGGATTCTGGACCTAAAACTATTTCACTGCAAAAATAAATTTTAAAACTCAGGATCTTAAAATGAAACTACTTCTTAGATCTTGATAACTCTAAGGAAAATATCAAAGAGTGACACAGATAAAGAGACAGGAAAAAAATGGAAAGAAAATTCCCAACATATTATTTCTTGAAAACTAAAGACAAAGGCTCAGTCCATAAGCTTGAGTCAAGACCTTTTATAGCAGCCTACCTAATACATGGATTTCTTATCACCACCATTAGACTCGGAGCCAGGTACTTACACAAAATATACAAACCATCAGGAGTTGTTATCAAGAGAACAAGGGAGCCACAGGCTGGTCACATCATATATTGGCTTTGAACTTGGTGTATATTTTACAACAGGGCAAATAAAGCTTTCAACATGTTTCCAAAGTCTGATTCTTCTTCTTTCAGCACTTCAAATCCAAGATCTCTGGGGTTAGGAAAAGGGTATGGCTTCAGAGATGCCAGTCCCTCATAATCTTTTTCAGAACAATAGCTGTGTTGAAGCAATTCCACCAATTCTCCTTTCTTGGGGAGAAAGTTGAAAAGGGTAGAGTGCATCAGCTGTAGAGGATTCTGTAGGACGTGGATCTAGTGCAATTCAATTTCAGATCTGACTAAAGGAAAGAAAATACCTTATGGCTCATCTATGGTAGGACCTAGATGGATGAAATATGGTCTTCTTAGTCCAGGCCCCAGCTTGATTGTAGTCCCAACTTTGGACGAACAAATAAGTTTGTGATCTGGGAGTTTTGAGACATCCACCTGCAATGGGCAAACCCTTTATGGTGTTTCATTTTTATAGTTGTATTGAACTAAAAAGTAACAGTGAGCCTGTTTTCTTGAAATATTTATTTGTTACTTATTTGCAGAGTATAGGCTTGGGAAACAGGATATGAACTAGGCTTCATCCTAAAGGGAAGGCAAAAGTATCCTTAAATCTTCTATACCTTCCCCTTCATAAATATGATATATGCTTCTGACTATTCTCCCCCAGAAATCTTTGTGATGAGCAAGGGTTTCATGCCGGCTGGCAAAAATTATTTTAACAGAAAGTCAATATGTAAAGTGAAGCATTTTAATAAAGACATTGCCTATGATTCAGCCATTGTCAGCCTCCTTTGGAAACCTATTGATTTCATTTTGAGAATGAAGATAAATGTTAAACAGTTATCTCCTACTGAAGGAAATAGCCAAAATGCAATTTTTGGGCAAAATTGCAAATCTTTCTGTATACAATTTTAATTGTTCTGTTTTGGTTTGTTAGAAATTCACAACAGAATCACAACAATCTGTTTTCCGGGTCTGAAAATTATTTAGTTTGGGAGTGGCCACAGAAAAATCAGGGCTGAATATCTAATAACAACAGAGTGTTAAACTGGAAAGAGGATTCTAAGAAATCCAATTACAAGGCAAACAAGCCCTACCTTGATAAATCATTGCCAGGATGATGTAAAGCCAAAAATGAGAACAAGAAGATTCCCTTATTACACTTCCTTTTTCTACAGCTGTGGCTGGACTACTGCCCAGGAGGCCCAAAGAGCCAACAAATCCTCTTCCTCAACATAACAACACAACTCAAACATCTGCAGCTGAGGAGAAAGAAACCAAAAGTAATAGTCCAAGCATGTGCTGGATAACATTTTCCCCCAAGAGGAATAATATACATGTCCATTTCCAGTCAGAACTGATTTCAATCTCTAATTTGTTGCTGTGTGTAAGAGGCAAATAAAGTCCAAAGCAAAATCTGCAACAGCTGGGGTTACCTCTGTAGATCTTTTTTCAGTCATAAATGGAATTATTCCTAATCACAGGGTCTTACCTCCATATACCATTTTCTTACCATGCTGTTTCCAACATTATGCAAAATGTGGAAGAAAAGTAAAAAGCAGTGGACAAAACCCGGAGATAAATAAACAGTGCATACTTCAATTTTGTTCACTATTCCCAGTGGTGGGATTCAGCCAGTTCGCACCACTTCGGGAGAACCAGTTGTTAACTTTCTGAGCAGTTTGGCGAACTGGTTGTTGGAAGAAATTATTAGGGCAAAGAACCGCTTGTTAAATTATTTGAATCCCACCACTGACTATACCTCTTTATACCTGTCTATTCTTTCAAACCATTACTGTTTCTACTGTATCCATAACACTGCTTTCCACATTGCCTTTTAGTCTTTAAACCTTTCACTCTGTTTGAGATTTCATTATCCAGGAATCAGAAGTATCTTCAGGCATCTGCATCCCCTCAGCAATGTTCAGTATAAGAAACTTTTGGAAATCTAGTGCCCTCCTGTTCTTGTAAACTATAGTACCAAACTATCCTTTATCACTGACCATGTTAAGTAGGGCTTATGGAGGTTATAATATTTATTCACTCATTCATAAATATATTTGCATTCAACCTACTTACAAGACTCTAGGTGGTTTGCAGCTAAAAACACATAAAAACATAATCCCAATAGTCAATGAACACTTATTAAATCCCATCTCTACCTAAGTAAGATTTCTACTCCAAGAGAACTCCAGAAAAAAAAGCAATTTTACAGTTTTCCTAAACATGTCTGTTTTTCAGAACTAAACTATTCCAAAGTGAGAGAATTGCCTCAAGAATGCCTTCCCTTCAGGACCCTCTCCTCCTAAACTTTCTTTGGCAACTTATAGTATATACCCTTTGGGTTAGATCTTATAGGGCAGCCAGATTTCTCCTTAAACAAATGATCCCAGACATAGTGAGAGTTTGCTATAAAAACACTTTGAATAGAGCCTGAAAGCCCAACAGATGTTACTTTATTGGCACAAGTCACCAATGTACCAAGTCAAGCTTCTTAATCATCTTCAGATAAAACTCCAGTACAAAACGTTTCATTATTCTAACCAGGAATGAGAAAGAGAGGAGCCATAAACTTTCTGCTGTAGGAAAGACTGTAATTGTCAGAGCAGCTGAAGTTGCCAAATGTTTTCTTGTTCTCAGTATCTACCTGCTGCTCTAGTACAAGTCCAGAAGAACCCCAGATTGTGTATTTGTTTCATCAAAGGAAATAAGCATGACTCCATCAACGGCAATAGATCAAATCTCCTTCTAAGTGGAGATTGTCTGGAGACCAGTGACTCCTTCTTTCAGGGATTCAATCTGAGCCTATTCCACATCACTATACAACCACTAGACACTGGGCTGAGATTTCCACTACATCTCTGGTCTATGCTGCTAATTTTATACAAAGCCAGATTCTGGTAAATGAATTCAAGGTGTTTATTGTAGTTGTAAATCTTTTTACCAAATAATACAAAACATGCTGCAAATTGTAAGCTTTTTTTTGAAGAAAATGGCCACAAGAACAGAGAACAGCAACAAAGATGATAGGAGGTCTGGTAGCTAAACTGGATGAAGAACGGTTGAGTGAACTAGATATGTTTAGTCTAAGAAAGAGAAGAACTGGGGTTACAACCATTTGTCTGGAATCGTATAAAGTCTCCTGCTTAAGCAGGGGATTGGATTAAAGGCCTTTTAAGGGTCCTTCCAAAATTGTTATTCTATGTTCTAAGAATTTACTTTTGAAAAAAATAAGTCCAGAAGACAAATGTCAGGGTTAGGTTAGGAAAACAATTGCCTATTTCCAGTCCAAGATTCCAAGAAATCTAACAACAACATATACACATAACCACAGACGGAAATTAGAATGTACCGTAATTATTTGCTACAAACAGCCAGTCACAAAAGCCATTTGTTCATATCCACTAACCTGTCTAATTGGTAGAGTCATATTGCTTTCTTTCATTGAGACAGATTAACTTTCTTTGCTCTTCACGTAACGTGTCATGTTGATTAGTTTGGGATCTTGTAAAATTTAGGCTCTTTGCCAGCTGATTCAGTTTATATCCGTGTTTCCATAAATGCTTTTTCACCTAAGATAATTTCTGTGATCAGAATCTGATTCAGTCTGTTCAGGTTCTTCACTCTTTGAACTTGAAGATTCAGATTGATCCCTTATAACTCCCTGTTCAGCCTTAGTGGATATATAAAGCATATATATTATTATCAACACCACAAGCTGATAGATGATCTCTCCCAGAAGCTTCATGTTGATATTAAAAAGAATACGGAAGAGGGCATGTTTGGGAATTTGGACACTATATGGAAAACCTGATCTTTCTGCATCAGCACCAGAAGTGAAACCACAGCAAAATATTTCCTCAATTCCAAGTTTCCCAGATGGCTCAAGAGGATGCAATGGTTGATGGCCATCAAAGATCCTGAGAAATCTAACAGAGCCAGGGGTGGGTATACTACCCTCATTCAAGTCCCACTGCACATTATATACAGGAATGATCAACATAGTTTCCATCTTATACCCAGGCCTCAATTTTGACTGGAAGGATCCAGATAATCCATTTCATCTATAGTTCTCTGGATCTGGGAATATTGAAGGCTGGTCAATAGTGGATGAGGTAATGGCTTCTTGGGGAGTGGGTAGACTACTGCCTTCTTCAAGGCTAGTATCAACATTTTTCTTAGGTGTCTGGTTCATCATTTGTCTCCATCCCATTGAGGACTAGGTTTACTTCCTCAAATGTCAAACACTTTAAATAAATAACAGAGAATGAGGCTTAACTTTTGTTATCTTATGAAACTCTGCCCACTTGCCATCTAACTCTGAGAAGATATGAATGATTTTGGGTGCAAAATTCCTGTACAGTTGTGACTATCAGAAGAATTTCTGAATCAACAGCATCCAACATTTTTTGACTGAAGTTTTTGTTTTTGTTTGTTTCACCTGAATAAGGTATAATATACTGTATAAACTATAGAGAGAAATGAGAGTAGACATATCAATGTCTGCCTTGCCCCTGAATACCTGTTCAAGCACTTCTTCCATTTTCTACTATAAGTATGGCTTCTTGCCCAAGGCATGATCGCCAATTCTGCATATTGCTAACTTTTCTGAGCAGAAAAGGAATGAACAGGATTGTTCAAACAGTGGCGTTAAATCTCATATTAAATCAACTGGCCTCCATGCCAGTTGTAAAAAAAAAATTACATCTCAGCTTCCCACAAGTTTGGCAGCTAAGAGCTATTCATTCTACCTTGTCCTAAAATGGACCACTATGCCCAAAATAATAGTAAACCAGTCAGAGGATACACTTAGCATTTGAAAGCAACACTTTCAACACCAAAGACCTTTTAAATATATTTCAGTTTATGTTTTCATAGATTTTTTTTTTGCAGAAGATAAACTGATATTATTTCAGCATATGGAGAAGATGACATTTAAAAGTGGAGAATCCCTGTCCTGTCTGCCTAGTTATTTGTAGATATGTCTGTGGCCAAACAATACATGAGCAACATATTCTGCTCTTTGGTTAGAGATGCTCAAAGCCTCTTTTTGAATAGCTAATGGAAAAGGCCAGTCTGTGCAAATCTGCCAATTTCCAACCCAGAATAGTTTTTCAGCATCTGACTCAGAGGTGCCTCCAATTGCCAGTCCTACCTAACTGATCTAGATGGCCAGGATGCTTTTACGTTTGCTATCATAAAGTCTTCATAAAGCAGTGGTTCAATCACTCAATAATTTTTTTTGGGGGGGAGGATTTTTTACCTCCCTAAGATCTGTGCTCAAATCTAAGATACCACCCCAAATCTGTGTCTTAAAGATTTTTTTTAAAGGCTCAGGTAGCTGAACATTACAAACATAATTTGTATTCAGTGAAAATCAAAAATAATAAATAAAGTTATAATTTTAGGACAATTAGGTGCCATGTCTTTTTATTCAGAGACAATAGCACTCATTAATACTGAATACAAACTAACTTTTAGTGAGGGTAAAATCGATATCTTGTATGGAAAATAAATTTTTCACATATGTACAGTTGAATGGAAATCTGACCAAAAATGAAGGAATCTAATTCACTTCATCAATTGAACAATATGCCATCAGACTAACATAGAGAACTAGCTCAAGACATTTTTCCGTCTGAAACTGAATCCAAATGGCTTCTCAGTCTGTGTAAGGCCACTATTTCTCAACCTTGGAAAATTTAAGATCTGTGGACTTCAACTCCCAGAATTCTCCAGCCAGCACGGAGTTAAGTTTGTTGAAGTCCACACTTCCTAAAGTTGACAAACACTGGCATAGACCAATATTTTAAATACATTTTGCACCATTCAGACCCCAATGCCTGCAGGCAATAGTATTAAAATGTGGGAGCAAGAGTTAATCCATCTTCATGGAGTTATGTGAAGTATACAGTAGTTGAATTCCCTAATGATATGCACATGATAGGACCTTGCTATCTGACAAGAGATTGTTTGTATTTCTCTTGCATTGATGCATTGATTCAGTCAGAACCAAATGTCAGTGTGACATCACTCATCAGAGATAGTAAAACTTCCATTGCTTTACTTTTTAATTGCTCAAGGTCACAAGAGAGAAGAGTCAGAATTTCTTTATATGGATGCTACTCTTTCAAGACAGTTCAACCACTAATCCACACGTTTTCAGGGATAACCATCTAGGAAACCTAAATATTTATACATACTATTAGAACTTGCCAGTTTTTTTATTGGTTTTATATTCCAACTACTCGACTAGTGGCATTTTCCCAGATCTGTTAAAGGAAATAAAACAGTTAGAGGCCCTAGGAGGTTTTGGATAACTCAGGAACAGAAGATAAAAAGCCTTCCCTGGCTAGTATTTGTTTTTAATCTCATCATCTCCATAAGATCAAAAACGAGAGTCGCTTGCTATCATTTGACAGCTCTGCCAGATGGCTTGTTGATGTGAAATAATTGGTGATGTTGGGACAGCTTGTAGTGGCCAGATGTCCATATCATCACACCAACAAATAAATGAATCCGCAAACACATGTTCAATGATGGCTTTGTTGGCATCCAAAGCAAAGAAACCAAATGGTAAATGAGAATACTGGATCAAGGTTAGAGACAGTGATAAATTAGTTCAGAGACCTAGACAATGCCCACACCTGTACTTCAGGCAAAAAAGAACGATGTTTGTTAAAGTTGTCAATTAAATGCTTGTCTTAGGCTTAGCGTTTATTTACCATGTCATGAAGGGGAAGTAGCATTTTAACTTTTTTTTACAAAAACAAATCATGTATCCTTGCAAGGCAGTACAGTGAACTGCTGATAAACATTTACATAAACTATATATGACATTATCTTTGGGGAAATAAATTGAAATTGCTGGTACATTATCCTAAGTTAACAACATGAGGGATAGAAGACAGATCCTGTCCTTTGAAGTTGTTTTTTTTCCAATTGTCCTAAGAAAAGTTTGTAGTTCTGTGTATTTTTAAATTATACTGTTGATCACCATATTGATTACCAGAGTCAATTTGACTGATCTAGCAGTCTAGGAGTTTGTCCCCTTCCCCTGGTATCATTCTATTCCCAAAGCTGAAGAGTCACTGAAGGAGAAATTGTTCTTCACTCAGGGCTATCCTGTAGTTGTATTTCCCTGCTAAAACCTGCGAGCATACTCAGTTGTAGAAAAAGAATTGTATCAAAGAGATACTATGATTTCTAAGGATGGAGGGGATGAAGGATGAAGGGGAACAGGTTGTAAGAGAGCGAGGGAGACATAAAGAGAGTCAGAAAAGACCACATATATGTATAACCATGCATATGAAAATCTCATATGAAAATAAGCACTTTGGATGTCTACGTTCCCCAACATTTCTGGCTTTGTGGACCAAAGGGGGGGGGAGGAATTGCTCTGCAGGAGTGACCAGCAAGCATGCACATTTGTACGCAGCTCCATTTGCATGAATGGTATGCATGCCTGCCCGCCACTCATGCAAATGGAGTGTACACGCACATGCTTTCCCACTGCTTGCATACAAGGGGATGTGCGTGCCTTGTTTCCACAGTCCAGTTGCAAACATCTCACAGACCACTATTGGGCCACCGCTCTTAGGCTCTCTGGTCTTAGATGAAATAGAAATCTTTTTGAAGCACTCTGAATGAACTGGACCTTTAGAGATGTGTCTTACCAATGTCTGCCCATTTCATAGACAATGCACATCACACAGATTAATAGAATTTTTTCCCCAGTAATTTCATAACGGGAAACATTTGACAAAACTTTGGGCATGTACTGTAAGTGAAATTTGTCAGTCTACTAATAAATGTTTGCAAGGGTCATCTAAATCTTTTTTTTAATCAATAGAACATTTCTTTTTCTTTTTTAAATGAAATGGAATAAAGCCTGGCAGCCATTGTCTGCATTTGTTTGCTGGAAGTAAGCATTTTTTAATCTCCACAGCTTGGTTTGATGACATTTCAATACCATTAAATGTTACACTTGTTTCCAGTCTCCTGCTGAGGAGACATGGGTTATAAAATCCCCCAAAGTGCATAGCTTTCCATGATGGGACTTCCATATTGATCCGATTCAAATTGGGCTATTTTCCTAATTACCAATCTTGGCTTCCACTACGTCTTCAGATCAGTATAGATCCTTCACACATACCAATACAGCATTCTTAAAATGTGTGAGCATTCAGACACTTGTGTATCACTGAATTGTTTTTCTCCATTCCTTATAAATGGCTCTCATTGCATTTGTGTTGGAAGAACCAAGGTGCTTTTGGGTTGAAAGCAGTGGTGAAATCCATTTTTTTTACTACCAGTTCTGTGGTCGTGGCTTGGTGGGTGTGGCAGGGGAAGGATACTGCAAAATCTCCATTCCCACCCCACTCTGGAGTCAGCCAGTGGTGGTATTTGCCAGTTCTCTGAACTACTCAAAATTTCCACTACCGGTTCTCCAGAACCTGTCAGAACCTGCTGGATTTCACCCTTGGCTGAAAGGATTAGTTGGTGACATCACTGTTGCCTGTGGGACTTGCGGTTGGGGGAGTCCTCTAGGCAACAGTCTCCAGCAAGAGCTGGGTTGAAGGATGGGACCATATTCCACCCAATAGCAGCACTTGGGTCTCAAATGCAGGCTTGCTAACCTTCTATCCAGCATCCTAACCATGTGAGCCACTGTGCTAATAAATGACTAAAACACACACACACAAAGCAGAAAACATTGAAGTTACAGTAATTATTTTAATCTGTAATCAACTAGATTTCTAGAGAAATTTTGAATCTATATAAGACCAATAACCATCTGCACTGCAGAGGTGGGTTCCTATCAGTTTGGACTGGTTCTACCGAGTAGGTAGTAAGCCGCTGGTGATGTCATGGAGCCACTTCTGGTCCATGGACACCGCTATCTTTTTTTTGAATTTTTCCGGTTTTTTTTTTCTACTGTGCCTGTGCAGAAGCCAACTTTCTGGCATTGCGCATGCATCACCATCTTGTTTTCGGCCTTTTTTTGGGAGGGAATTTTTTTTCTACTGCACATGCGTGTGCCCATACGAGGCATGGGAGGCAGTGAACTGGCGGTGAGATAAGTTAGAACCCACCCCTGCTGCACTGGAACAAATCAGGCAGGGGTGGGTTGCTGCTAGTTTGGACTGGTTCGCCAGAACCGGTGGCGGAAATTTGTCCCCGCTCACCGAACCGGCAGCGATAGCCAGATGGCCACGCCCCCGAACAGATTCTCTGGCTGGAAATTGGTCCTCTGGCTCTAAAGTGGCTTAAAATAACCCATGCACAGAAGGTTTTTACCCGGATGTGATGGGGGTACATGTGCAACAGCGTAGTAAGCGAGTGCACGCAAAATGTGCGCTTCTGATGGTAAGAGTACCCCTGAAATCAGGCAATACAATTTCAAATTGTCTTCAAAAAGATACACTGTATTTAGTGAAGAAAGCTAAACTGATTCACTACTTTATTTTATTTGTCCAGGCTAAGTGCCTGCTTTGCACCTTCCAGACATATTATGCAGGACTAAGGGCATGTGCCTCTAAAGTGATTAATTCCATCCTGATTTCATCCATCACATGTTGAACTCAGTTGAGAAAATAAGAGGCCATTGCTCCTTAAAATGTTGTTCAAAAATATCATTCATTTCTGGTAACAATTTAAGGAAGTAGCTATTATATTTAAAGGCCTAAAAGGTTTGAGGCCAAGATCCTTCAATGACCATCTCCTCCAGGAAGAATGTTCCTCCTTTAAAATAAGCTGTATTTCTTTGCATGCCTCTTTGTTTTCTGACATATTGTGAGTTATAAACCATAGGGAAGGGATGACTTAATTCCTGATTTATGCCTAGGAACTGAAAGTGGGGGATAAGACAAAATTCCTGCCCAGGAGAAAATGGATTTCTCTCAAGATCTAACGAGATACAATGATTCAAAGATAAATCCTGGATTTAATGTGGTTTCCAATAAAATAAAACAGTCAGAAATAAATTGAGGATCTCAGTTTTCAGTTGATCTGGAATTAAGACAAAATACTGATGTAGAAGTGCCCTAGTATTGAAACGTTGAGCTCTGTTTGATTCTTTTAGGCATACACCACTTTCTTCCTTGCCTATGGCTGATGCATCCACTCCTATTTACATTTAAGAAATGTTGAATATGGTTTACCAACTGATGCATATTCTTCATTCATATCTCAAGATTTTTCACTCATGACCAGAGACAAAAACAAGTTCTACAATAGTTTTCAGAGGGAATAATCTTAGTATTTTGCTCCCGCTGGACTTCATACATTATCTCTGTAGCATTTATCTTTTTCCAAACAAAAATCTGTCCCCCCTCAAATAGTATCTCTTATAAATGTTTGGAATGAATAGATAGCAAAAAATCTTAATTATACTGTAATTTGTCCTCCTTTGTCCTTATTTGCTCTCTGGTATTCTGAATTGCTATTTTCTACTGTGGCTTTTTGCATATGAAATGCTTTCTTCATTAAGAGGAACTTATATGATAAGCTACCATCCAAGGGGACTTTTCATTCCTGAGTTAAAGCCTCCTGTAAATGCTGATTTAGAATGGAAAGACAGCTTTAATCTTTACAGAATTGCAAACTCATTGCTATAATGCCTTGATCATCTCCTTACATATTAGGTCACATAAATATGTCAAGAAATTTTGCATTTTGTGAATGGTTGGGAGAAACATATGGAACAAAATTTACATAAATATATTTTCCTAAGAGGTTTGACTTGGGAAGCCAATGTACATTTTCTGCAGCCAAAGAAATAATGATGCTGGTTTGCATAACATAATAGGGTTTCTTGATACACCATTTGGCCCAGTTAGTCTTATAAGTGTTTGCCAAAAATGACGGATTTATCCTTGGTCTTCTGAGTAATTTAGACTGTGCTGTGTATCTCTTTGGTCTTTCAGCATATTATTTCAGCTGTACTGAGAAACTAAGATGAAAGTAGCTCAAATCAGAAACATAGTTGGTATATTTATGTCCTGAAGGGAGAAAAAAATCAAAATACAAGGCAGTTCTCGCTTGAAGATTTACAATAAGATAAAGGAAGCTATGTTTTTCAAATAAATCCAAAAACATCAGAAGAGGTATTGTTGCCTTATAAACTGGAATTGTGAAGGGAAGCCATTTTTCCCTGAAGATCCAAATGTGCCAATTATGAAAGCAATCTGAGAGGTTAACTTACCATTTTGATGTGGTTTTCCAATTTTCCCTAGCATGAAACTAAATACTGCATTTACCATTCACCATTTACCGTTCACCAGCCAGAGGTGATATTTGCTGGTTCTCCAAACTACTAAAAAATTCTGCTATCGGTTCTCCAGAACCTGTCAGTACCTGCTGGCTTTAACTCCTGGTCAGGGCAGTGAAAAGGGTGCTGGTTGAATTACTCAAAGTCTTGCTGGACCTAACAGAGTACAAGGTTATTTTGTGAAGCAGTGATGAGGCTTTTTCGGTTTCCAATATTGAATCTCCCTCATTTTTCTTCATGCCAGACTTTTCTTTTTCTGTAGAAGGAACTGGTAAAAAGAACTGAGCAGTGGAATAAGGGACTTGGAATAGAATAATTTTAAAAACATAAATCCACGCCTTCTGCCTTTTTAATTTGCCTTAATTCTTCAACATGTTAAATCAGTTCATAGCTATCACAAGGTTGCCCATTTCTGCCTCAGGGATATAAGACTTTTTTTCTGCTTTGCACATCACAGTCACAAACCTCTCTCTCTCTCTCTCTCCCTCTCCCCTCCTGTCTCCCCCCAATGCATGGGTACATGTAAATGAAGTTGCAAGCAGAATTTTATTCACTCTCTTGCAAGTATAAAGCTTAGGATTTGAAAGAATTAGCTGCCTGCCAGCCAGAAGCAGCATCTCCCATACATTGAACACATTTAAGTATCTGTTTTAGGGAATGGTTATACCCTTCTAAAAAATTAGCCTTTATACTTTCAACATCACATCCTCACCATAGAATATTCCCAAAGGAATCACAAAATAACTTTTAGTAAAGTTGAGGCTTCATATTCAATGGCAATAAAATATCCCTGTAAGTCATTCAGCAAAGCTGCCATTAAATTAAGTAGTGTTTGCCAACTCCTCAATTGATGACAGAAGCATAATGTTCCAAAACTAAACAGCTTTTAGTTTTTATTACTGTACTACTCTACTGTGACTTAGAGAGTTGAGGAAGCAACACCAAAAAGACTGAGAACCTACTTCCTAACTTCCCCAGGCAGGTCTGGATGATTCAGCTCACTCTTCTTCCTCTAAGGGGGGACCACACCTTCACTTCTTCACTGCATTAAAATAAAATACAAGGCAGAAACAGGGATGTTTAACTAATTATATTATGAATAGAAGGGGCTGCTAACACAGGAACATTTCAGCATAACTAGATAGATAGATAGATAGATAGATAGATAGATAGATAGATAGATAGATAGATAGATAGATAGATAGATAGATAGATGATAGAGAAAGAAAGTCAGACAGGACAAGAAAGCAAAGGGAAATTATCTAGAGCTGCGGTGGCACAGTGGTTAGAATGCAGTACTGCAGGCTAATTCTGCTGACTGCTGTCTGCCTGCAATTTGGCAATTTGAATCTCATCAGGCTCAAGGTTGACTCAGCCTTCCATCCTTCCGAGGCCGGTAAAATAAGGACCCAGATTGTAGGGCACGGTAAGGGGATATCCTGACTCTGTAAACAGCTTAGAGAGGGCTGTAAAGCACTGTGAAGTGGTATATAAGTCTAAGTGCTATTGCTGTTGCTATCTATATTGATCTCTAAGAAAAGTATGAGTCCTCTTTTCCTAAAATACTATCTCCAGAAGTTCTTCAACCATCTAAAAAAGTGATCTGGAGAAAGTAGGGAAAACACCGGTG
Source organism: Pseudoxenodon macrops (assembly GCA_032467955.1). NCBI lineage: Eukaryota > Metazoa > Chordata > Lepidosauria > Squamata > Pseudoxenodontidae > Pseudoxenodon > Pseudoxenodon macrops. The sequence goes on along the minus strand of JANHFT010001956.1, from coordinate 204,558 downwards.
ATAAAATGTGTTTCTCAGATGCATTTTCAAAGAACAAGACTGTCAACTATATAAAACAATACAGTTTGAGATCAACCCCTGAAAACAACTGGCAGCCAGTGAAGATCTTTTCACATTGGAGAACTAAATCGTATGCAGTTGTTAGCAACTTTGCTTCCATATTTTGCATGCCAATTGAAACTTCCAAGTATTCAGGTAATCTACACATAGAGGTTGTTAATGCCAGATTGGTCTGAGTTAGGAATGATCTTAACGAGCATGTTAAAGATAACCGTATTCCTTGCCATTATCATATCTGAAACACCTAGGAATAGCATATAGCCAAGAAGCATTTCAAAGTGAAAAATTGATTCTTCAGTAGAAACTTCCTCCCTTCCACAGCATTTTGAGTCACAATCCTTAAGCCTTTGTACTGACCAATAGCACTGTTCAGTGGATAGCAACAAAATGGATCTTGTAGAATATCCTTGCTCATTCCCACCTCCTAACAACTACTCATTGAAATCCTGAAAGCCTACCAATTTGTGTGAGATATAAGTGAGATCATCAATGACATCCAGGATCCTGTCACTCTGCCCTGTGAATGGTTCAATAATTTATTTGGGGCAGAGTGCTATTTAGTATAATAATAGCTAAACTTGCTGTTTCTTGGCCCATACTGGTCTATGTATCTTATATTTTTACTGATGTTATTAAGATACTTTACCTCATTCAAATATCCCAGTTGGTTTTTTTTTTCTGAATGCAAATATATCTTAGAGAACAAACTACTTTCTTCTTAGGCAGGTACGTCCAATGTCCTTCAGCTCGTCTGCACTGAGCAATCTACAATACTCTAAAGAAAAGAGACAAAACTAGAGTTTGAAAATGATTGATGGCAACTGTTTTTGAAAACATTGAAAGGTTGCACGCAATAGCAGTATGTCTAACTTCCAAATGTCTGAGGGATCAAACTGAGAAACAGGTCTGTGAAATATTATTTCAGACTGATGATACATTTTGATGGGGCAAATGGTCAAAACTGTAACTTATTTTTTTTCTTGCAAATGTAGCTAGAAAAACAGATATGTGGCAAAACTGAATAATTTTAAATGCACTGTGGTCAAATTCTTACAGAACCTGGGAATGACTGATGTTGAGTAAGGTTGTTTCCCTTTCTCAGATTAAGCTGCTTCAGAGGGGCATGTGAGAATAACACAAGAAGAATCCTTGTAAACTTGAATTCCTTGAAAATGGAGGAGAAGGTAGCATGAAAAATGAATGAAAGAGGGATTTCATAGGAATAGCAATAGCACTTAAACCACTATATACCACTTTATAGTGCTTTATAGCCCTCTCTAAGTGATTTACAGAGTCAGCATATTGCCCCCAACAATTTGGGTCCTCATTTTATCCACCTCAGAAGAATGGAAGGCTGAGTCAACCTTGAGCCGGTGAGATTTGAACTGCCAAATTGCAGTCAGCAGAAGTAGTCTGCAGTACGACACTCAAACCACTGCGCCACTGTGGCTCATGGTGTTTTTGCAATTCTACTTTCCTTGAATGTGACCTTTGGCATCAGCACTCTAGAATTTCACCGCATAGTTTAAGAGGTTTTTTTTTTTGCTGGGGTTCAGTTTGGTTACAAAATAAAACTGCTTTGTTTGTGTTTTTTTTAAAGTATGTTCCAATTGTTATAAAGCTACAAGAGAGCATTAAAAAAAAACATTAAAACCCAAATGACATGTTTTCAAGTCCTGGATGAAAAGACACTTTGAACTGCTTTGACAGATTCAGTTGAATGGAATGAGGTGGTAGAGTACTGTTAAATTTTGCAGACTTGCAAATTCTTTGCAGGGACTAGGGAATTTTGTACTGGAGTCCTTTCCATACGGATTATGTTTATTAACACTCAAAATTCTTAGAACCTGAAGTCTATGCATTCATTTTGCTTTTATTTTAAATCATTCTCTGGGTGTGGATACATAAGAGCGGTGTTTGTAACCAGCTATTCTGAAGGCGTGTGACACATGGAAGGGAAAATCCTCATTTTTTTCAGCAAAGCACTGAAATATGACATCCCAATTACCACAGGAACATGGGAAGGGCAGCACATTTTTTTTTTGTTTTATTTTAGTACTCTTCAAATTTATGTTAAATTCAGCTGTTTCCATCCTTGATGCAGCAGATCAGATTCTCCCCTGGTCTGCTGCCTTTTATTAGTTAAACTGTCTCTGACTGCTCTGAATGGAAAATTCCCCCTGCCGCCAGTGGTTAGAAGTTATTATTAACAGGATAGCCAAAAAGGACTCACATGCCTGAGCAATTTCATTCTAAGATCCGGCTTAAAAAATGTGGAAGGTTGTACAGCCTCCTCTCCAATATAGCTGCCATTCATTTTAAGTAACTTGCAGGAAAATGGTTCTGACTCCTTGATGAGGAACATTAGACAGACTGGATCCTTAGGCAAGGGACAGTGGTGAGATGGTGGAGAGCAGCTGAATGGACAGTGGGACCTGCCTCTAGGCCTGCCTGTTTCCAGATGTCATGAAGGAGACTAGAGAAGTACCCAGCGTCAGTGAAAAATAAATGCCAACTGCCAACTCAGTTGACTTTTCTATATGGAATCAGAGAGTTACCACTTGGTACCAATCTTTCAAATATAGAGATGTTTAATGTGTATAGAAATTAAATGGCCCTGTAGCATCTCAAGCAGGGAAAAGATGCTTCTTGGTTCTGAACTTTCATTTCTATGTATTTAACTCTTTTATGTACTGTATCTGGTTTTCTGTTCATGCTGTGATAAAATAAATAAAATAATTATGAATCATTCCTTTTTTTTATTTGTTTTTGCTATTATTTGTACTGTGGACATGAAATATGTGCATGATCCTTTATACAGCTAGCCAGTCCGCAAGAAGGAAACTCAGGTGTAAGAAGAAGACAGAGAATGTTGTGTTTGAGTGGTCTCAAGGAGAGAGAAAAGGGAGAAGTTTAATTGCCTAAAGAGCATAAGGAAGTGGCAGAAGCAGGAATGGTTACAAGAGATATGGAGTGGTATATTGATTGATATGGGTGTAAACTGCATTTAGATTTTCTTTTCCATTTTCTTATATTTTGCTGTACATTTATTTTACTGATTAGTCTGCACTCTGCATAGCATTGCTTACTTTGAAAGGGAAGAGCACAATGGGTTTGCATATTCATATATACATAGATTAAACTACAGCTCAATGTGCTTTTTGAATATAGCCATTTGTAGTTTAAACAAACTAGGATTAAACGAAGCATGGCTTATCATGATATGTGGACTAATTCCCAAATATGAAAAGATCTTAATTCTGTATCGGTATTTATAATATTTTACTTGACTAACATTGCTCCTATATATTAAATACCATGGAAGTTTAGCAAACTGGGAGCTGAGAGGGAAATATTCCTCCTTTAGTGCATATAGATACACTTTAGCTTTTTTCCTGAAATGGAAAGTTCTCTGCCTGTAAAACTATAAACCTTTCCTCAAACTGTTCACAATCTTCAAGTTTCATATCAAGCAGATTTAAATACAGAATGTCTGCATCTTAGCATAAAGTTGAAAATTCATGAAGGATGATCTACTTACCAGCTCTATGTCACTGAAAAGACCCTAGTAATAGTTTTAAATTCCTAATGAGGAATATTTTTAACCACTAAGCTCCTGTCCCACACAAACCAGTTACAGAGTGAGATGTGGTAATCTCTTAATGCAAAAATGCCAAATCCGCAGTTCTTGCTAAAAGATGGCACAAGCAAATTAAAGTCTTGAAATACCATCTGACATTGGAAGCCAGAGAAAGTGGAGAGGGCATATTAAAAAAAAAAAAAAGCCACAGCATATTTGTTAGGAGTTGGGTAGCATATAAATTTAATATATGATGACGATGTTGATTTATTATATTTAGGCTATCACTTTGCTTGCTGTGTGTGTAGTTAGTACAGGGAGCATTTTTATTCTTTCCAACCCAATAGGACATTGGAAATAAATTATTTCTCTCTGTCCATCTGTGTGAACGTTCATCAAAATTCTTCTCTTAAAACAGAGCAAAAGGTCGAGTTTGAAAAGAGGTTGGAATGGGCCAGGAGCTATGCTATAGAGAAAAACAAATATCCCGTGGAGAGACTGCTGGGCCCTGCCGTGCAATGCTATTCTCCATTATGAGTTCTGGTCCTTCCAGGTTATTTGATCCAGAGTACAACCCCTATTAAAAGTGTAGAAAGAATTCCAGCTTGGCATATAAACTAACATCTTTTGCTAGAGATACTTACATCAAGACTTGCTGTTTAATAGTAGTCTGCATGGATATTAGGTATGAGGAGGATTCGCAGTCTCTGTACGTGGTAATTAAACTAATTTTTGATAATGGTTGCATAGAATATTGTTGTACATCTTTATTTCAAGTTTGGTATTTCAAAATAACAGTTGGGCGCGATAAATGCTAGGTATTCAATTCCTTGCTCTGCAGTGAAGCTATAAGAACTCCCCATTATTAAAAAATAAATTTCAATTTCTCAAACTGCTTTCTTTAATGAAACAAAATGCAGAATATTAACATCTTATCAGTTGTTGATGTCTCCACTTTGACCATTTCAATGCACGACAAAGCAACTTCTCTAGTGGGATCATGATTCCTAACCTCACAAACTGCCTTTTTCTGTAGCATTGTGATTCTTTCTGTTGCAGCTCTTTAGGATCCTCAGTTTGCATAATTTTCTGGGTGAAATCATGTCACTAGTTGCTTCTGAAAGAATCAGATTGCTGGGTTTTGGATCCATCTTAGCGCCTGCTATAGAATATAGAATGGTATGTTGTTTTCATAAAATGGAGTGACAATACCTTTAAACACTTAAATAATGAATAGAAGAAGGGAATTATCCTTCATGGAAGTCAACATAGTTAAACATGTAGAAGCAAATGGAGGCGCTAGCACACGGTTTCTAATGGATCAGATCCAGCTTGTTGCTAAGGAGAAAAATCTTCTTGAAAACAAAATCCTCCAATATATCCTCATGGGAGAAGTAGCTCAAAATAATGCTGACTAATGCATTCTAAGCTCCTCTCCCTCCTGGTCATGTGGCTAGAGTAATGCATAGGTAGCCAGGACACAGACACATGTACAAATGTACCCAAAAAGAACATGAATGAGAAAACAGAAACATATATACACACCATGCATTATCCCCTTATACAGAATAAAATGCAGATGCTTCCTGTAACCATTGCTAGGAAAGGACTTGGAAACAGAGGTGGCTTCTAATCTTCTTACTGCCGGTTCACTCAGGGTCGTGCCTCGAGCGTGTGTGCACAGCAGTCAAAAACTAGCTTCTGCGCATGCACAGAAGCGGCACCCATGGAGACACCGACAGAACCAGCTCCATGACATCATCGCGGAGTTACTATCGGTTCCATAGAACCGGATAGAACCGGTAGGAACCCACCTCTGTTTGGAAATAATGCCAGAACTGAATATCTCAGTGTCTAACTAACATCACCTTTAAATCCTAAAATGACTGATTAAAAATAGCAAGTATACTGTTGCTTATGAGTAAACAGATAATTCAGATCTGTTATTGGGGGGAAAATACACGGCATTGGGTAATGCTTCTGAGGAAAACTGCACAGTACTGGGAGAATGATGTGAAGTAAAAGTAAAAACCAAGGGAATGTTCTATCGGGAATAGATTAAAAGTAGGTTATTTCCCTAATTAAAAGGTCAATATGTACTTACTGCTGTTTTGTAGAACTAAACAGAACGTGTGGATAAGGCTTACAGCAAAAGGGGCTTCTCCACCCATATAGAGGTGATCCCAAGCAACCTCTTGCTGCCTTTTTCAGAACTGAAGAGTGCACGGAGAGAAGAGTTTCATGTGCCCCTGGCTCTATGCCAGTGTTATTCAACCTTGGCAACTTTAACATGTGTGGACTTCAACTCCCATGATTCCCCAGCTGGGCTGGACTGGGGAATGAAGTCCACACATCTTAAAGTTACCAAGGTTGAGAAATACTATGCAATGAGTGGAAAAATTGAAAGGCAAACCCTCAGATTGACTGCTCAACATATAAGTAACAAAGAAAAAGCAGTTTGGGGTAAGATACTGTTATTCTGGGGACAAAATTAGGTAGAGAAGCATCTATGGAAACAGGTTTGTTATAATAATCATGGTTAGAATATTAAAACATCTGCCTGTCTATCTCTTCCTAAGAGTCTTCTTAGAAATGCAACAGAACATGAGGCTTATCCACACTTGATGTCCTTGGAAGAGAACTGAAATGCTATTTCTAATTCTGATGTACTACATACAGGTAGATAGGAAGATATTTGTACCCTATGAGTATCATTACGTGTTGCACCTTATCATTCTTGACAAATTTATCTTGTATTTTTATCTACACTGAGAGCACATGCACCAAAGACAAATTCCTTGTGTGTCCAATCACACTTGGCCAA
>JANHFT010001956.1:119740-142004 GCA_032467955.1 Pseudoxenodon macrops | reverse complement strand
GATAGACAGACAGACAGACAGACAGACAGACAGACAGACAGACAGACAGACAGACAGACAGACAGACAGACAGACAGGGTTTTCCTTTGTTGGATAGCATTCCAGAAGACAGACAACTTTTTCTGGAGATATTACTGCTTAAAAGTCTTTTCAGGCTTTCAAGCCAGCCTTGAAAGTTTCTCCCCTAATGACCAAACTGCCATGTGAAAACTGCCTGGCTAATATCCCACTGATTTTTGAGGACTTTGGCAATATATTTGACTAGGTAATTCTGTATTATCTAATTAGCTTCTTTATTCTTTCTTTTTTTATTTACAATTTTATGCTGTTACTTTGCTCCACTTGGAGGACATGCCCTTCTAATCCATACCTGAATGTAAATACAAGAATTTGAGTGCAAACAATGTAGTTAATTATTAATACAGTCTCCACTCCACAATCCATTTCCTCTCACATCATTCCCATAATGGGTCAGTGGGATTTGCATACTGATGAGCATTTAGAAGAACTCAGAAACTTCTATGGCATGAAGCTGTTGTGATTCTTTGTTGATCAATAAATGGAGGCCTGAAGTTTGGACAATTTCCTCAGTAGGAATGTTCCACTATTTTACTTTGGGTAGAGCTGTTAGACTAATGTGGATTGGGAGGCTGTGTACTTTTTTGACTTTGGCGAGACTTCAGATTGTGGTGCCTGCGAATCCCTCCCCCTCTCCCCTTGCTGAGTTTTCAATATTTTGGATGGAGAAGAAAAATGAGCAAGTCTACTATTTCCCTGAAAATGTATGTGGTCTATCTTTTGATGTGCTACTTCACTCATCACTCAGTAATTGTAGTAATGGTCCAACAGCTGGCTTTGACTTTTACAAATAGATGTATAATCTTTCTCTTAAAATAATTCCAGCAGTAAGAGAGAGAGAAAAAAGAGGTCATATGCTGAGGGTCAGTGGCAAAAAGCCCTCTTGGCATATTTTAAAAAACCTAGAAAGTTTCAATTTACTTTCCAAGTGAACACCCTGGCCTGCCGCAAAGTTGAGTTCCATTACAAGACATCTGACCATTGAAGGCTGCTGTCACAGGTGGCCAGCAGTGCAGCTGCAAAGAGCTTCCTGCCAAGGGGGCAACATAGGTCCACAGGAAGAAATGTTCCTTTCCTCTTTCAATCTGTTTTCAACTATAAAGGAAGACACAGCCTACACGCCTACACAATATCTGCCTGCCCAGCAGTTTGGCTTCTGCTGTAGTAAAGCTCCGAGTAACATTTAAACAATGTGCATCCCAGGAGGATCAAATCATTCACAAGAGTTTTTAAAAAGGAAGAGGCCCTTGGCTTGCCATAACGCTGCTCTGGAAAAAGAGTACAGTATTAATGTGTTGCAGTTCTTGTCCTTTTATCCAACAGCTGGTATTTCTGAGAATATGCATACAACTGTGTAGCAAAGTATGTACATTTTAAGGGATTGGGAGTTATGCCAAGAATTGGTCCTCACCTTTACTCTTTCCTAATTTGCTAATGTAGGTCATGTTGGAAGTGTGACCGATCACTTCATCAAACGTTCACCCTGAAATCATCAGGTAGCTTACAACGGGAAACCTAGTCCAGAGATCATCAAAGAGTCAACAAAACCATGTAGCCAACATTTCAGACTAGAAGGCACAAGACTGAATAAAGTCAAAATGCAAATCAGACCACTGTCTGGTAAGACAGACAGATATTTGGAGCAATGTTAAAGATAGCAGAGCACAAAATACAAACACATATGCAAAACAAGGACATGGTTTTCAGCACACTTCCATATGAAGAGCTTTGTACAAAAGATTTTCAACCTCCGTTGCAGTGCAGATGGCACATATATAATTCAGCTCCGAATGCAGGAGCACAGGGACTCTAAGCAGACCAAGACTTTCAGAAACCTTTTGTTATGGTTGTGCAGTATCTGCCTCTCAGCTGATTTTTTTTTTAATAGCAACACTTTTCCTAGAGGTTATTTGGCTGAATCTGGGTTAGGACTTTTCATGCTCACAGAAAATCATTCTTTCCTTCTGGCTATGCTGAGCATTTGGTTCAATTCATACTTACTTACCTTATTTGTAAAGCATATTTGTGTCCTGCTGAAATGACTCTCAGAGGCTCACTTAGAAAAATGCAATATAAAACAAACCCCAAATACACACACAAAAAACACAACAATTCTACAAGAGCAGAAATATAATAAGAACAAGAATGTCAAATCAGAAGAAAGAGCTTTGAAAAACTTCCATCTTTAGGAGCTTGCAGAAAACCAGCAAAGAGGGAAACAGCCTGATCTCTGCAAGAAAGCTGTTCCACAATGTTAGCTCTGCAGCAAAAAAGCAGCCCTTCTTTGCCCCAGCCTCCGAAACATCTCCAAAGTTTGATAAAATTGATATTTTATCAATTTATCTCTGCTAGATCTCATTAGTTCAGCCAAAATGAGACTCCCCATCTCTTCCATATCTCTTGATCTTCAGGAAAGTCTAGGATTTGATCAGTCTTTGGATGCTGATATGAGAATACCGTGGAATAGCACTGATTGTGGTAAGGAAGGTGGGCATAATCAAGTACGGAACAGACATAGAAAAATGTATGAACATGGTCAATGAGATCTTGGCAATTCAATTGGCAACAAGATCTTGGCAAAACAATTCAAAATATAATTGTAATGCGCTATAAGAGTAATCTAAAGGAGAAAGAGGAAGTCACAACCAAGACAATGGTCAGATAAAAGACATTTGTGTCCCAGGAAGAAATGTAATTTGAGAAAATGTCTCAGGCTTGATCCTCCCTAGTTCTCTTGAAGATAAAAGGAAGGGGGAGGGGAGTCACCATCTGTTACTGTAATTTTATAATAAAGGTACGGTAGTATTAGCATTTATAACTTTGGTTTCATTGTCTGGTCTACCTTAAAGTTCTGACAATAACTTAGCCCCCAATCTAACCTTCTGTCCCACTGTACCCCCCTATGTTTCCATTTTATTATTTTCATGGGCAACTGGACATATTTTCAAATGAAGCTTTCAACTGCAGCTATCTACCATTCCTACTGTCTAACCCTTCCATTGTAAGATTCAGTGTCATTCTGGTAAATTTAAAAAAATGCTCAGAATGGATGTTTGCTTTGTAACATGTCAAGCTCCCATTTCATTTTTTTAAGTTAAAATACTCCATAAAAAAAATCTCAGGATTGAGTTTAGGAGATACTAGGGAAGTGAACCTCTTGATGTCCATAAGCACCATTTTATCCCAACTGTTGAACATACGATACATATTTATCACAACTACCTTCTAGACATGAACATTGTAATTTTCAGCAAGATTTTTGAAATGTGGGTTAAAAATATAAAGAAGTAGTCCATCAATACTGTTATTCCATATATTGTTCTGTGTCTAACAAGGTTTCCTTCTGTAAGTTTAAAAATTCTTTTTTTTAAAGTTATTCACTCTCCTATGGTACCTTCTTTAGAGAATCGATCTAAATTATCATGTTTCCTTTTAAATCTCCACTGATTAAGCTACTTAGTTTTAGGTCTTATCTTGTCAGCTACAAATTAGTGTCTAACGGTCCAGCAGCTTACAAGATTACCTTCTCAGTTTGGTAATTTTTAGAGTCTTGAACAAGTATTGAGACAGATTTAATCAATGGAAACACTTTCTACTCCATAGTATTCCCGGATAACAAGTTACTGGGATAATTTCTCAATCAGAAGACAATATCTTCTAGTTTGACCAGAAGGAATAGCTTCTGCAGGAAATGCTGAGAAGTTTCATTAGCCATATGTTTTAGCAAATCAACCTGATTAGCACTTCCTGAACTAAAAAGACATCGACACACAAAGTTTGCTTTATGCATGTCTCCAAGTTTTTGCACTACAGTTATGTATTAAAAGATGAAAACATCATGGCTGCATAAAGAATTCTCTAACAAATTGAGGGACAAAAAGGATAAGTATAAAGAAAATGGAAAGAGGGGACATAATTAGAACAGAATATCAGCAAATAGCCCAAATCTGCAAGGATGCAGTTAGGAAAGCTAAAGTTCAGAATGAACAAATGCTTCCAACAAATACCAACAACAACAACAAGAAAACTTTATTTCAACATGTGAAAAACAAGAAAAATGTCAAAGAAATGATTGATCCACTAATAAGAAAAGATGGCTAGAAGGTGATGGGCAACAGGAGAAAGCAGAACTGCTTAATACCTTCTTTGCCTCTATCTTCATGCAAAAGGGAAAAAATCCAATCTATCAAAAGCAACACTGTGGGAGATAAAGCAGGAATGCAAGTCAAAATAGGCAAGAGGTTGGTTAGAAAACACCTATCCACTCTAGATAAATTCAAATTGCCAGGTCTGGATGGTTTACAACCCAGGGTCCTGAAGGAGCTAGCAGTTGTGATCTTGGAACCACTGAACAAAATCTTTCACAACTCCTGTAGCACAGGGGAATTGCCAGAGGACTGGAAAATCACCCTGACATCAATACCTAGGAAAATCCTGGAAAAGATAATCAAGCAGTAGATTCTTGAGCTTCTAGAAATGAACAAAGTGATTACCAGAAGCCAGCATGGGTTTGTTAAAAACACATCTTATTGCTTTCTTTAATAAAGTGACTAAATTAGTGGATCAGGGAGATGTGGATATAGTATACTTAAACTTCAGTAAGGCATTTGATAAAGTAGTCTACTTCTTGGTAAGATGTGAGGTAGACATTATCACCACTATATGGATTCACAGTTGACTGACCAGCTGCACTCAGTGTGTAGTCCTAAATATATACATTTGCATGGAGGAAAGCATGCAGTGAGGTCCCTCAATGTTCTGGTTTTGGGCCAGTACTTCTTAACATCTTTATAAATGATCTAGATGAGGGGATAGAAGGAAAGCTTATCAAATTTGCAGAGTTTGGGATAAATTGTACCAGGAATGGTTAAGGGAACTGGGTATGCCTAACCTAATGAAGAGAAGAATTAGAGATGATATGATATCTGTCTTTTGGTAAATGGTGGGCTGCCATGGAGAAGAGAGGTTGTCTTATTCTTCAAAGTTCCTGAAGGACAAGAAGCAATGGGTGGAAGCTCATTAAAGAGAGATGAAACCTAGAACTAAGGAGAAATTTACTGACAGTGAAAACAATGAACCAATTGAATAGTTTATTACCTGGAATTGTTGGTACTCAATCACTGGAGATTTTCAAGAAAAGATTTGACAACCATTTGTCCAGAGTGATAAAATGTTTTTCTACTATGGTCAGAGGGTTGGACTAGAAGACCTCCATGTCTAAATTTTCTAACCAAATTATGCCAGCAAATCTGAAGAACAATCCAGTGGCCAAAAGTTTGTAAGATGTAAGTTTGCATAACAATACCAAAGAAACAAATAAGCAAAATAATATTTAGGGTCATGCAATGAAGATAAGAGACTTAGAGGAAGTGGTAAATGTCAGATGTTCAAGATGACTTCAGAGAAGGCCACAAGACATGATTGTAATACATCCTAGATAATTGAAAGCAGTAAAGGCTACCCCAAATAAGTCAGTTTGTGAATTATTGATTATAGAAATAACTCTGCATAAACAATGCCAAGTTATTGGATGTCTCTGTTGATTTGTGTCCTTTAGCATACCAATTCAAGGCTGGAAATCCTACTGACTTCAGAGATTTTTTGAGAGACTTTTCTTCTTTTTCCAAGTCAATTTCCATCTTTGATGTCTTTTCAGATGTTGTAATAATACTTCTTATCTCTTCTAATATCTTTCTGCAATTCTTTGTTGAATTCTTTCCTGACATATTGGTTTTTCCTGGACTTGTCTTGTCTTCTCTTCCTGGCAATTCCCACCAACTTTTCTGACATCTGGTTTCCTTGTTGTATTCTTTGATCCTTTGCAGTCACTTTTCATACTCAACCTTAACAACTTCTTTGATTTTATTCCACAGTTCCTCTGGGTCTCTATCAATGAGGTTCAGGACTTCAATTCCTGATTTTCTCCTTGAAAATGATAACTATATGCTGAAGATCATGTACTGGAAACTGAGTTAGCTTGTACATGATCTCTTCCCCTATCAGCTACCAAACCCAACTTTTTTTATTATAACTAATCTCTTCCATCTCTTTGTATGAATCATTTCATTTGGTTATATACATATATAAAGATATTGTTTAGCAATGAAACAATCATTTGTATTGACAGAAACCACTAAGTTTTTCTTTTGCTTCCATTCTGTTTCTTATGCCATCCAATGCAACTATGTTTTCTCTTTATTATTTTTGTCTTTCCAGTCTCCAAACACAATCATTATATCTTGCAGGCATGTTCTGTTGATTTCATAACCTGTCCATAACACTTTCTCTCTCCTTGTCTTCTGGTTGAAGCACAAACCTGTTTAATTATCATGTTAAAGTGGTTTTAATTGATGTAATTCAATCACTTTACTGTTTTTGCTTCCTTCCATCCAAGAAAATGATGCTATTCCTTCTTTGTTTTTTAATGTCTTGATCCTAATAAAGGGGAATATTTGTAACTCAGGGTTGACATGAAGGGTCCTTCATGCTCTCTGAACTTGCTTGTTTGCTTGCAGACATTTCATTACCCAAACTAGGTAACAACATCAGTACTAGTGTCTTTCAGAAACATCTGCAAGGAAACAAGTAAGCTCAGAGAGCACCAAGGATGCCTAATGATCTGATCTTCTGACTGAAAATGTCCATTCCCATCTATTTCTGTTTGCTCATGCCTGAGATGTCTGTGTTGACTTGAGTCATTTCATATTTCCTTCTGTTGACTTAACCCGTGTTAATGCTTCATATGCTCCATATTTGCTGTGTATTTCTGTCTTTGCAGCTTTGGCTTTTCCTTTTCTTCATGAATACATCAGCCCCTAGATACCCTGGAGACTCACTTCATAAAGGCTACCACCAGCCTTCCAAAAGATCCTCACATCATCCTGGTTAACACGTTGAACCATTTGATCTCAGGGCCCCATTATAACACTATATCTCCAAACACTTTATATTGTCTTTCCATATGACTTTCTTGATAAAACCATGTGGTTTACCACTGCCTTCTCCTGAGCAATAGAAGTAATTTCTTTGCTACTGCCACTACAATGGTCATCCAGCTCCAGCATCTTCATATATTGCTGCTGCCCTTCATATATTGTTTGCTGTAGATAGGTAGCTAGGGTTACCTTCATGCTGCCTCGAGTGACTCTGTTCAGGAAATATATTAATGGCATGCACTCCTAGTATTCTTTATGTATCCCTCTCAGGAATATCTGTAGCCTCATGATGAAGCAGCATAACAGGATTTGGGATGGGAGATTTTTAATATATATGTGTGTGTGTGTGTGTGTGTGTGTACATCCTATAGGAAATACATGAAGATACTGCATTTTTAATGCAGAATTGAATTGAGCAAACCTGGGAAATATACTATGTAGCAATAGCAAAAACATTTGTACTTTATATACCGCTTCAAGGGGTTCCACAGAACTCTCTGAGTGCTTTCCAGTGTTAGCATATTGCTCCCAACAATCTTGGTCCTCATTTTAATGAAGGATGGAAGGGTGAGCCCACCTTGAATTGATCACAATCGAACTCCTGGCTGTGGGCAGTGTCAGCCTGCAAAACTGCATTCTAACCACTGAGTATAGTGCAGTATAGTGCAGTATAGTGAAGAGCAATATAGAGCAGAAACGTGGTGATCATTTATCGTTAACTTCTGAATTCTTTAAATAAGTTTAATTTTTATTTTCATTCAGTGCAACCTAGTTTAAAAAACAAAATGGAATTCCTGATCAAGAAGCAAAGCTTCAACGATATAACATTTGCTCTGTTTGAGTAAATTTTTTAAAAAACATATTGCACTTAGTTTTTCTGGAATCCCATAAAGTGCTCACAATATTCTAGCAGCCTGTAGAATATAGTTTGAAAAACTCTCCTGAAAATATTAATGATAATGATTGCTTAGAATTATTTATATAAAATTTCAAGTTTGGGACTCAGTTAAAAGAAAGAAAGTAACATTTATAATGGTTTTTGCATTATTTCAATTTAGATTAGAGTTATTCTTCCCTCAAATCTCTTTTCTCAAATTGCTCAAGTCTCCAGCATAGGGTTGCTTACACTATGCCTGTTAAGAGCACTGTTGTAGGACATTAAAGCATGGATAGCTTCTCCTATATCATAAGGAGTCATTGGTGGTACAATGGGGTTAACCGAAAAACTCTTTTGAATATTATTTATCCCATAAAACTTTGCAGCAGCTGTTTCCTATATTTAGGTAACAATAGCTAATCAAAATATGTTTCTATCAATGCATACTGCAGTCAACACTCACTCCTGTGAGATCTTCATTAAAAAAAAAAGAACTGTTAAGTAAGCGCTGCTGAAATACATGTTATTAAAGAACAGCAGTGGAATATTTGAGCCTTGTTTCTAGTTTTGATGCTATGAGGGAAATGATTTCTATTGTTTCCAGTTGGAAAGTAAATAAAATGTACAGTATATCTGATTTCATAGAAATCTAACATAGGTGGGGGAGTGAAATCAGAGCAGTTAACTCCAAGTCCCCAAGAAAATCCATTTAATATTAAGAAAATCCAAACATCCATATTTTAGTGATATCATATTCTCTAGCTTTAGGGATATGCTATGTGTGCTTTACTCATGGAAAAAAAAGTTGACATACATTGTATCAGATAAGGATAAAATACACACAAGAACACAATTCAGCCTCTTGAAATTCTGCACCTTAGTTGATGTAAAGGGAAGACACACACACACACACACACACACACACACGTGTGATTATTTCACAGCATTTATCCCGAGAAAGAGAATAAAACCCTCTCCTTCTACCTCCCTTCCCATTGCCATTCATCTTTCATATGTCCCATATTGCATCTTTTACTGGCTTTTTCCAGATCGGATGCAGTTGTAACCTTAAAACGAATAGACCAATCAGCACCCCCTGATAATATTACTGAGCATGTAACATAGAAATGAGTCTTGGGTCCTTTCTGGTTCCATTACAAGGCTTGTTGCAAATGGAGCATGTTGAATTTTAGAAAGTGAGTGTTGAAGCAATATCATTATGTGAGATTGTTGCATGAAAGAAACTCAGCCATTATTCGCAAGAACCTGGTGCACACATATACACCCCTCTCCCCAACATCTGGTCTTATGGTTATCAAAATGCTCTCTGTCTCTCTCTCTCTCTCACACACACACACACAGATGCACACACACACACACTTTATTTATACAGATGGGATTTGGCAGAAAACTGAGGTATTCCTTATTGTGTGGCTGGCCAGAGTAAAACAAAAATTGTGATTGGCTGAAATTGCTCTTTGCACACTGTAATCTAACAAAAATTCAATAGGCTTAAACATAAAGTGTCAGAGCAAACTGATCAAGCTCCACTTCCTTGTCACTGGAAAATTAGAGGGCTTGGTGTGACAGGAAGGCTGGCATCTGGAGCAGCCCTTGTGTCCTTGTCTGTAGATGGCTGACCAAAAAAAGGGAAGTAGAGAATATTTGCCAAATATCTTGCTTTCAGTTTCTATGAGAAGCCTTTAAGGAAAATCAAAATGCCATGTGTCCCCCCCCCCACAAATGGGTGCTCAAGTATTTCAGCTCTGCTCTACCCAGAGCCTAAGTACCATTTATTTCAATATAAATGTTAATTTCAATTTCTTTTATATAAATCTGCATTGAAAAGATAATTAATATCATCCCCTTCTTGCAAAATGGATTTCGTATGACTCAGAAATTCACTCAGAAATTGACATTCATTTTAGCCCAAACAGCAGTCCCAAATAATATCCTACCTATTCACCTAAATTTGGCTTCCAGGATCCCACAACTTTATTTGCTCATGTAATTGCTACTGAAATGCCTCTATCAATAGATGTAACATCTTCTTTCTTCTTTATTCACATTAGGCAAGTCGTCATGCTGAACCATCATAAAATTCAGCTTTTCCAAGACTCTGTGAATGAACCAAACACAATCTGAAACACTTTAGTTTAGTCAAAAGAGGCAAGATGGCGGTCCTGATTGAAACCCCATTCAATGGGGTTTCTGCACGTGTTCAGATGCATGTTCTTAGTGCAAAGCAATGTCTCTTTACTCTCCAAAAATGGGGAGCTTTATAAGGAAAACATTTGGAATGATATTTCCTTCCTCCCAAAGACCTCCTTTTCCTTGGTAGCTTGTTTACCTCTCTATCCTTTTCCAGGTCAGTTAACTACTTGGCATTATGATAAAGAACTTTTTCAATGGACTACAGGAACACACTGTAGTGAACCAAAGACCTTGTCTAATAGCCAACAGGTTGTTATGAAAGACAGACAGGTTAGCGAACATCCTAACCTTTGCTGATTTCTACTTTCCTGGTTTTGTGTGTGTGTGTGTGTGTGTGTTTGTTTGTTTATCTGGAAAGCTCTCATAATGACAGAAGAATCAAAGGATCAACTGCAATTATCTCCATGCAGAAGAGCTGAACCTGCCTGTCTAGTTAACAATGATATTTTGCCTCTGGGTTAGAGTCAATACACTGTCATTCATAGCAATCTTTTATACTTACAGTATTAATCTCAAGAGTCTCACAAACCTATACAGCTGAGAAGCTTCTTCCAATTTCTATAGCAAGAAATTAAAAGGATACCAACAAAAAACATAAAAATATGTCTGCTGCAATTCTTGTTAAGGGAAGACTAAATTTACTTGTGCACCTGAAAGTGGGGACAATGAAATATGCATATTGGGTAAGGAATTTGGAAAAGGAGTAGTTGGTGCCTCTCTGAAAATCTAGGGCTCTCTGCTTTAGTGTTTTTTTAAAATAAGTCTTATTCACTGAGATAATCACTGCAGCCAAGACTGAACACAATGGGATGCCATAAAATGGGGGTAATATGTGAATATTATTCTAAGTTTAAAACAAGCCACATTATGACTTTGCTTTATATGTGAATTCCATTCCTATCTGGTTTATTAACTAACTTCTCTCATGCTTCTCTCTTTCTTTCTCTCCCTCTTTGATCTGTGTTTTAACTAGACTCCAGATGCTGTTGTTTTTTTAATTGTTTGAGAAAAAAATTACCTCCTTTCCAATATAATAGCAGACATTTCCACAGAAAGCTTTTTTTCTCTTCACAACAGAAAACAATGTTAAATAATAGGCATTTTCTTCCTCCATCACCCTGGTGAACTATAAAATGACAAATTTATCACTGGAAACAAAATATGCTGATTTTATGACATTAGTCCAGTTATAATGTGCACTATGAATATAAGCATATGAAGATACAGATAGATATATGATAGATAGACAGATAGTTACTACATGAACATATACATTATTACATAGTAATAATAATACTTTATTCAAATGTTCATCATTGTGTTTTATGAATAAATAAATGCTTTGGAACATACTTTCTCATTTTTATAAAAGAATGACAACCCTGTCACTGAATTGTGACCACATCTTTTCTATCCATTCTGCACTCATAATTCTTTAGGTTGCACAGGTACAGGAATGTTGTTTTAAATGTAAAACGTCATTTATGAGTTTTCAAAATATTGTTTTTGAATGAATGCTTAATATTATTTAAATAGATCTCAATGTAAGGAAAATAAAGATTAAAAAGTATTTGTTAATGCATACTGCCCTATAAGAATATAAATCAGCAAATCTGCATTAATATTTACCTTAATATTTTAATGTCTTCCATTATGCCTTATGTCTTAGAAATACAAATTCAATATCATCTTTTGAAGTAATATGTTAAGAAGATATATTTAACAGTTTTTAATTATCATAATTAGATCCCTGAGCTTTATTCCGTTCCTGACTTTTCCTCCACTAATCTGAAAATCTACTACAAATGCTACCAGGTTTCCTTTGAGTCTCAAGCAATTTGTTTGTTAACAAGACTTGTCACAGTGATACCTTGTTTCCCCGCTTAGCCTTATTTTTGGAGAGGTCTTATTATTTTTTAATTGCAGGAGGTGGCGAGCGTGGTCACCTCATGACTGCTGCTGTGTTTTGGGGAGGGCTTATTTTTGGAGACAGTTTATTTTAGCGCATGTGCTCAAAAGCCTGATTGGGCTTATTATTGAGGGAGGTCTTATTTTCAGGGAAACAGGGTATCATTACATCATTATTGATGAATTGTATTAATGTGAGTTCAGTATTGAAAAAGACAACATGTCAGGTGTGCCTCATTTCAGAAATCATATAGCAACTGATGTAGAAATCAAGGGTAAACCAATATGGTATTGCCATATAATTTTAACATATAGATAGTGTAAGTAATGTAAAGCAATTCTCCCTCTGAAAACAAAACAAAATATTAGACAAGGAAGTATTATAGTATAGTGTTAATATACAAATTATACATTTTTGCAAAAAATGCTTGTTAGCTCCAGAAAAGTACAGGAAAAGAAGCTTCTTAAGAAACATGTACTATAGATGGTCTAGAAATCAACAAATAACAGAGTTGGAATGGATCTTGCAGGTCTTCTAATCCAAACTCCTGCTCAAGCAGGAGACTCTATACCATTTCAGACAAATGACTTTCCAGTCTCTTCCTAAAAGTCTCCAGTGATGGGGCACCCACAACTTCTGAAGGCAAGATGTTCCACTGGTTAATTATTTTCACTGTTAGGAAATTTCTTCTTAGTTCTAGGTGTCTTCTCTTCTTGATTAGCCTACATTGTTTCTTTTCTTGCATTCTGGTGCTTTGAAAAATAGGTTGATCCCCCCTCTTCTTTGTGATAGCCCCTCAAATATTTGAACACTGCTATCAGGTCACTCCTAATCCTTCTTTTCACTAGACTAGACAAACCCGATTTCTTCAACCATTCTTCGTATCTTTTAGGCTCCAGCCCCCTAATAATCTTTGTTGCTCTTTTCTACACTCTTTCCAGAGTCTCTACTTTTTAAAAACAATATGGTGATCCAAATTGGATGCAGTATTCTTAGTGTGGTGTTACTAAGGCTTAATAAAGTGGTACTAATATTTCACATGACCTTGATTCTATGCTTCTATCAATGCAAGCTAGGATTGTGTTGGCTGCTGGCTCATGTTGAAGTGATTGTCCACGTGAGACTTCAAGATCCCTCTCACAGTTACTGCTACTGAGCCAGGTTTCACCCAATCTGCACTTCAACATTTGGTTTTTCTTGCCTACATGTAAAACATTACATTTCTGTACATTTTATACATTCTCTGAACTTAATTTTGTTAGATAGGGCCCAGTGTCAAGATACATCTGAATCTTGGGCCTCTCTTCTAGAGTGTTGGCTATTCCTGCCAGTTTAATGTAATCTGCAAATTTGATGTGTGCCCCTTCTATCGCCCCATCTAAATCATTTATGAAGATGTTGAAGAGTACTGGGCCTAACTGCAACCATATTAAAAGAAATAAATTCTTTTGTATAACATACACAGATGGATAGTACAGACTCACAACTGAAGGACTATGTATTTTTCCTGATTCTTAAATCTTATGCTGACGTGCAAACATATTCCATGCTTGAAATGAGGAACAGGATCTAGTGACTACTGATATTCCAGCCTACCTTTGTTGGTTAACACTTAACACAGGCCTGAATCCCATTACTCAGGTATGCAAAAACTCTATTTGTCAAATGTACATTATAGAATTCATTTAAATATATGTATATTTGGGGGCAGTATAATGTTTTTATTCAGGAATTTGAAGAGATATTCTCTCAAAACTGAGGTCGGCTCCACAATCTCGGTTGGATTATACTCAAACATAAGACAACTGGGGCAATGAAACATAATACCTTTGTTCCTGGAGGGAAAAAAATCCAAGTTTAAAAGCTGTTCAATAACTGTGAACAAAGAGAAATACGTTCTATAGTTATGACATCCTGAAGATAAAAAAAATGAATATCACTTGGAACTCTGCTGGGGCACCTTGGGTTGCTTATCAATACTTCTCAGTGAAGGAAATGGTTGTATTTTTTTTCCTTTTCATTACAAAAGATACAAACATTGTCTGTTTTTCACAGCCATGACCTGTGGGTTGCGGTGCTTGCAATGCTTCCGACTGACCGGGCCCCAAAGCAGATATGAGGCAACTGCAGCCAGACCTTTAATTAATTCATTGATTGATTCATGCGTGCGTGAACTCTTCTCTCTATAGTTTTGTTTAGACACAAGCTGAACTAAAGGTGTATCCATGACCTAATGGTCCCTGTGATTGTTTGTCAAAGTCATTTTGTGCCAAATCTCCTTCCTCTTTATGTATGCTTCCATCAGAAATAGATTCCTACACTGAGACTTTCCTGCTCAGTTAAATACATTGTAAGCCTCCCAGAGTCACCTTGAGTAGTTAAATGGAAAGCATATAAATTTAATAAATAAATGAATGAACCTTCATACATAACAACTAAAATGAATACACAAAAGTACCTGCTTATTCTCTTCCATGAAATAAGATCATTTTTATAACTGCATAGAAAAAAAACCCTCCCCAGATGAGATCCACTTTAAGGAACTTTATCAACAACCCTTCAAACCATTTTTCAATTTTAGTTCACTACAGTTACTACTCTCTTCCTCAGAAGATGTTCTTCTTTAAGTCTGCAGTTTTCTCCTCTCCCTTGCCAGCACACCAGAAGCCACCCATCCTTTCTCTATGAGAAAGCTATAGATGGGGGAAAGTGTGTTCCATTGCTCCACCCAACTTCTACTGTGGTCTAAAGTGAACCCTGTATTGCTTTGGTACATGGTACACAGCCCGGGATTGTCTTAGAGAATATGGCCTGTTGCTTCTCCCCTAGATATTTTTTCCCACAGTATATTTCCATGCTGGTAATCTGAGATGTGGTTGATGGCTTCTCAGGAGAAGTTGCAGAAAACTCCTCATCCTTACATATATATATTCTGAACAATCAGAAATGAAGGATGAAAGCATTTGTTCATCTTAGATTCTTCCTTTATACTCTCTTTTCTTTCCTCTCCAGCCTGAGATTCATTTCAATATGCTTTTTTATTTTTCTTTCCACGAATACAAACCATATACATTTTTGTGTGAGCTTCCTAATAAATATAGCCCTTACATATAAGTTGTTAAGTTGAGCAACTGTGCCACAACATTTGGAAAAGTACATATTTTGAATTCTGTTGCACACAAATGAGTTGGAAAATGCAAAAATTCCAGTTTAACATCTGGAAAATTCAAACGTGCATTTTATTAATAATAATGTATGCAAATGGATGAGAAAATGTAAACCTTCCAGATTGGCGTCTCTTCTTACTGACTCTGGAGGCAAGGGCTGTGTGAATTAATGTATAGTAATGTATGGAAAGCTGCAGAACCATTATTATTTTCAGAGAAGATATTTCATCCTTCATTAGAAGTTATGGAACTATGCAGAACAATTTCTAGTATCAGTGGAGAGACTGTTGACCATGACAAATGCTTCTTCAGTGGAGAAACTTGTCTATAGCTCTTCTTGAAAGCACTCCTTATTTTCTAACTACCATAGCAACAGTCACAATTCACTCACTTAAAGCTTTCTTAAATGCCCTAAATGGTAGGTTTACAGAGGAAGCTGTCCAAGCATTCTATTGCTACCTTGTTCACAGCAGCAGATTCTTAGGGTTATGTTTACTCTATGAGTGCTATGATTACACTATCTTATTGAATCTGTGCTTTTCTATTGGTTACATTATCAAGAGTAGCCATTAGATCTCTGGAAATGCTTCGGAGGAAATGCTGTGCAACACGAGGGGATGCATTATGATCGCTGAATCATTAAACCAGCCCTACCATGTCCAGGTGTCTTCTAAGTTGTTCCTAACTAACCCCACATGTGGGTGCAGGCCCAGTCACTTCACTTTACTGATAATGTAGCAAAGGATGGTGCCTGCACGTTTGTGTGGAGATGGCCAGGAACATCTTACAAATCAGCCACAGTGGGCTGAAAAAGACCACATTGACATATTTCATTCTATTCCATTCTTTAAGAAATTGTTTAAAAAGTTTTTAGAAGGTGTCTGTTAAGATTTTGACTATAACCTTTACTAGAATATCTTTCTCTGCAGTTTTCATGGCTGCCTGAAGATATGTTTTTACTGGTAGTTTTCCTTCTAAACTACCCTTCTTTTTTAATGTATTTCCTTCCTTCCTTCCTTCCTCATACTTCTATAGTATGTATAAGCTTTATCTATGAGTAACATTGCTCTAACATCTATTTTATACATCTATCCTAAAGATATATAATGATTCAACGCACAGTCAGCTAGATGTTCAGACTGGATTTGTCATTTTTGTCTGCTTATTGAGTTTTTCCTATGGACTTGGGATAGAGGGATGTGGATGCTTGATGGTGCTACAGATATTGTTGCAAGATATAAAGCTTTTCCAAGTAAAGTTGCTTTTTGCAATTGACTGATAGTGAATTTGTCAATGCCAATGCTGTTCAAGTGATGCTCTAATTGTTTTGGGATTGCATCCAAGGCGCCTTATTACTATTGGTACTAGCTTTGCTTATAATTACTATTATTACAAAAGTTTGCTCTTATAAGCTGGTTTGGTCAATTACTTCTTACCAAACTTTGGAAAGCCACTGAAATAATGTTCTTTGGCAGATCATGGTATTTCAAGATTTTTTAAAGAGATGCAATAGATTTATCTTACAATGCTAAGATACTGAGATATATTTTCTCCACTGTTTGGGAAAGAAACTTTTGACCTTTTTTACAGAAAGTATTAGGCCATGTATTTATGTTTTTTCTTTAATAATTTTACTATCTTAAAATACAAAAGAAAAAAAAGAAAAAAGAGTACACAACAACAACAACAAAGACAAAAAAGAAAGGTATAAAACAGAATGTTAAACATATACATAAAATACCCCTCCCCTGGTTGAATATTGATAATTATTCAACAATCATAATTATTCCCTTCCTTGCAAAGCAGGCCCACAATTTCTAACCTTCTAACTCTATAGTTGCAAAAATTACTATATAACATTAAAGAAGTATTGCAAGTATAGAAATCTATTCGCAATCAACTGATTTGACCTACTATTTTTACAGTAGATAGATGGTATGTATGTCTGTTTTGAAGAAAAACACAGGGATAAAGAAATTTTAAAACAGATTAAAAATTCTCATGTAAATTTTGGATTTTAGAAAGATATGCAGAAAGGAGATATTGATATGACTTTCAGCACTGAACTAACAGATGTGTCTAACATCCATTTAGAACCGTGGAAATCTAAAACAATAATAAGTGTTCAGCCTACTACTTGCTATATTAAGAAGCTCCTAATACTATGTTTCAATGATGATCCATATTTCTGTAAATTGTACATATACAATCAGGTAAGGAATTGTAATAATAAAGAATTCTGTGTATATAACTGAAGTTGTAATGGAAACAAATAGTAAAAACATTCATTTTTCTTTCTTCTGTTTCTTCATATCTTTTTTAAAAAGAGACTGGACAACCATTTGTCTGAAATAGTACAGTTTCCTACCGGAGCAGGAATTGGACTAGAAGACCCTCATGGTTCCTTCCAACTCTGTTATTCTATTCTGTTATTCTATAATCCATTTTGGACAGTCGCTTTTCATATTCATTCTTAGCAACTTTATTTCTATAATTCTTCTGCTTCGCTCTCAGTGAGGCTCAGGACTTCAAGGATTTGGAACTTTCTCTTTAAAATTGTGTCAGAAGTGGGTTCCTAATGGTTCAGTCTGGTTCTACCAAACCATTAGTAACTTGGTGGCCCAGTTCATTGGAACCGTTAGAGACCTGGGCCTGCCACACCCCTGAGCTGGTTCTTTCGGCAGCACCATAGGTGCTGCCATCTAGGATTTTGTTTCAGAGCATGTGCAGAAGCTTTTTTTAAGCACTGCACATGCACGCAGCGCACACAGTGCATGTGCAGCTGCAGCGCACCCCTGAGCAAACTGGCAGTAAGAAGATTTAGAACCCACATCTGAATTGTGTGTATGTTCACACCATATTAACCATCTTTCCTCCTCTTCTTTAACTTAAAAAAATAGCAGAATAACAGAGTTGGAACCGACCTTGGAGGTCTTCTTTTCCAACCCACTGCTCAAACAGGAAGCCCTATATCATTTCAGATAAATGATTGTCCAATCTCTTCTTAAAAACCTCCAGTGTTGGATCACCCACAATTCCTGGAGGCAAGTCGTTCCACTGGTTAAATATGACTTATACCAATAAGCAAAATTATTTCAGTGCAACTGGACAGTGTTTATTTTCAGAGATGCTAAATATTTATTTTTATTTTTATATTTATTTATTTATTTATTTTGTCAAGCTTGTATTAGATAACAGATATAAGTATAAACATGATTATTAATACATGAAATGGATATGAATAGAAGGAGACATTAGGACAGGGATGGTAGGCACGTTGGTGTGCTTATGCCTTTACAATCAGAGATACAATTTAAAAATTATATTGAAGAAAAACATTATTCCTATTCGATTTCTATTAGAAGGATAACTGTAACTGTAAAAAAAAAAAAAAAGGTCCAGTAACATGTGTTGGATTGAAATATTGTATAAGCAGATTCAACAAAGCTCTGAGTTCCACTTGCCTGGAGTTCCATCAACAGCTTCCACACTTTACTTCCTGTCTTGAAGTCCACCCAGCAGAAGCTGAAGGATTATGGAACAATGATGCAGTTGTGTTCAAAGATGCCATTAGTACACTCGAGCAAATTAAAGGCCAAGTAACATTACAGGAAAGTGACACATCCAAGTTTCATCAAGCACATGTAGTTCCATATGCAAAAATATAGAAACTGAAGATAATTCTTTCAAGAGTTGAAAGCCACATCTGTGGTTCCAGAAGCTATAAAAAAAGAAACTGACAGATCCTGTGATGATATTAGAGTTATGATTATTCTGGTATTATAGACTGAGCAATGCCCTTGCCTAGAATCGAGGACATTTATCCAGGGTGACATCATTTCAGCAAAATAGACTTAGAAGAGACTTATTTATAGACAGAAATAAGTGGGAAATTCTGTTCCTCACCATTAATACACACAAAGGTTATACTGGCATAAGAGACTCTTTTAGTAGCATCTGTAGCATGCTTTAGTAAATAATCAGGGAACAAGTGGAACGAGATTATCCAGGTACTTATTGCTACTTAGATATTATTATCACAAGAAAAAAGAAGAAGATATATATTTGCAAAAACGGGGAATAGAGTGATATGGCCTCAGAACTGTAATGGTGCATGGGAATGACTTTGGTAGATAGAAGGCAGACTAGGCAATGGTCAGGTAAGAGTCAGATGAGGCCACAGAAGGATTGGGGCATGCCAAATATTTTAGAATCGATCGTTCCTAGTTCCTTGGCTTGTAAAGATGAGAGTGATAGAAGATATACTTTCAGGCCT
The DNA here is from genome assembly GCA_032467955.1 of Pseudoxenodon macrops. Taxonomy (NCBI): domain Eukaryota; kingdom Metazoa; phylum Chordata; class Lepidosauria; order Squamata; family Pseudoxenodontidae; genus Pseudoxenodon; species Pseudoxenodon macrops. The sequence goes on along the minus strand of JANHFT010001956.1, from coordinate 122,548 downwards.
GCAAGATAGCTTGAGAATAAGGAAAGAGTTAGTACTCTTGGGTGTGCTTCATTTCTGGACTGCCTTGCAAGGCTCGCAAGAACATACTATAACAAATGTGAATTCTTTAAGGCTAGACAAATCACAGTCCTCCTCCTTAATACACAAGGCTTTACAAGCTTGCAGATAAAATTCCAGTAGCCATAAATGCCCTAAGTCCACAAAATATGTTACAGCCACAGTCCTGTTTAGATTTTGCTAATCAGGGTAACTGATTCTTACCAAAATTAGTCAGATTTAACCAAAATCTTAACTACAAGTTGGCAGTGGGCAAAACCAAGTCAGCAAGCATTTTCAGAAGCAAAGAAAATAAAAGGATGGCATCAGTTATGCTCTTCACACATTATAATCCACACTTCCCTGGGAAAATAGTTCGTGATGGCTCACAATTAGCATCAGTGTGTTTATGTCACATGTCCAGTCAGTCAGTCAGTCATGAATGCCCAATAAATTTTTGCATCATGCTCACTCACAGCTGCAGAGAAAAATATGCATGAATAGACAGGAAAGTGCTGAGTTTGGTTTGGAAAGTTAAACATTTCAACAAATACTTGCAACAGAAGAGATTTATCCTCATCATGGATCATCAGCTGTCAATCTTCGGTCCTCAAAAAAGGCTTCTGTTTATAGCAGCTGTTCAAATGCAGCATCAGATTTTGTTCCTTGAACAGCATAGATACATAATTTTTCTCTCAGAGGTCAAGAATCTTTGCACCACAGCTGCAGAGATTCAGAGAGACCCATCATTGTCTCAGGTTTATAGAACGTTATAGAACAAAACATTATAAAACAAGCCAGAATGGCTGAAATATATAATAACAATCATGGAGCTTTTTCAATGCTATAATGAACATACTTTGGCCAATGGTTGTATTATGTGGGAACTGAGAGTCATAAGAATTGTGAATGAAAGAACTACACATTGAGCATCTTGAAGTAGTAAAGATGAAGGTACCAGCTTCCTATATTGCTTTGCTTCTTGGCATAGATCCAGAAATCAAACACCATGCAATAAGGCTCATGTTGCCCACATGTTCAGAAGACCAAAAAAGTATATCTTCACCTGGGGGAATTGCTTACTTTCCAATGGCAAATAATTTTTATAGACTTTGTTGGGACATTTATTGACACAACCTTTTTCGTTATGATAGATACATGTTCAAAGTGGCCAGAGGTATTTCCAATATTTTCAACCACATCCTTGCTCATTGGTGAGACAACTCCTCTTTGTGAGAAGAAATGTTCCAGGACAACAAGTGAATGACAATGTAGTACAATTTGTAGCTGAAAACCTTTGGACATTCCTGATCACAATGGAATCAAAGATATAACATCAATACTGTATCCAGTATTGTATACTATTTGTACTCAGCTACAAAAATAAAAATGTTGACAGAAAGTTTGTCCATATTTAAGGTCTTGAATCAAAAGCTTAATTTTTATAATGTGCATATATTAAATGCACAAATTAAATACCTTTTTCAATAAATCAGATACCAACAATATTGTACTTTGGTTGTGTTTTTCATTCCCAACTGGATCTACTTAAACTTAATTTAAGAAGTGCTTGAAAGAGAAACATGAAAAATGCTGAGCAATCTTTTCATACTGAATTAGGACACCAGCTGAAGAGACATTGCATTTTTATATGTTTGGGGACTCAAGTGTACTTCCTGAATTACCACAAGTAGTATCTAGGACTGAAGGAGAAACATAGTTGGTAATTATTCTATAGTTACTGCTACCAGAGGATACAAGGATGATTTTTGTTTATGTTGGGCTTTTATTCACATGAGAAAACCATCATCATGCCTGCAAATATAATATGGTTTGTATCTCAGTAGGGAACAGTATAAGTACTGGCTATTATTGTTATTGGTTGATTAATTACATCTGTGATCCTGCACTGTCACTTGGTTCTTTGAACTGTGTGTATATATTGTAATTCTTGCAGACTCAAAGTTCCAGCAGTGTTCGTAAAGCAAGCAAGCAGAAAAATCAATGCCTGATTCTATCAACTTTTCTTTAATAAGTAAAAAAAACTAACTACTATCTTCCAAGCTTTTGCATGGATTTTTCTAAGCAAATTAAATAAATTTGGCAGTGATTAAGATTTTGTGGCACCTTGTAAGCCTCCACTAATCACAGAAACATTGTATAACTGTGAACCATAAGAGCTTATGATAATAATAAATGTTTTAATTTCAAGGTGCAACAAAACCAACCTGCCTACTAAAGACTAACACAATTATCATGTTGGCTACATGTCAACATGAATTTCTGTTACTATTAAATATAGGCTTAATGTGATTTTGTGGTTGCATAGATGTATATATTTAGCTGGGAACAAATATTCAATTTGTTATATTCAAATATTCAAAGAAGGCCTAGGCCAATCCAGAAAACACGTTACAAGTTTCTGGACACTATTCTGAAATAGGGCAATGGACATATAACTCCTACTTTATGTAAGACATCAATTGTCCATTATACATAATTATATACTTGTATCTTCTAACAGAAGATAACACATAAAATGAAAGAATTTAATCAGGAATATCCAAGAAAGAAAATCACAAAATTGCTTGATTCACCTTGTACCTGCTTACAGGCAAAGACTTAAAGCCACCAAACCAACAATTAAATCAGTGAGGGCCTGGACTGAGGAGGCAAAGTTAAAGCTACAGGCCTATTTTGACTGCACAGACTGGAATATTTTTGAAGATACCTCTGCAGACCTGGATGAACTCACAGATACTGTAACATCAT
>JANHFT010001956.1:93107-112187 GCA_032467955.1 Pseudoxenodon macrops | reverse complement strand
ATTCTTAGGTTTCTTAATCCTCTATGGTGCATCCAAGAGCAATAACTCATTAATGTGATGACTCGAGGTACAGTTTCCTGAATCAATACTACAACTTTAGCTGAAACATGGCATCAGACAGTTGCATAATGAAGCTGTCTGTCTGTATTTACACAATGCATTTTTGTACTCACTAAGCCAGAAAGAACAGCTCTGTGTAGCAGCTGTCATTATATATATTTTTCTCCCCTTATCTGTGTCCTATCTGCCAATGTTATAATTCACCAGCTGACACCCGCCTTGGCAAAGACCAAGTGGTATTGTTTAGTGCCAGAGCAACAACAGCCCCCTGAACTATGACACACTTCTTCTAAGTCCTTCTAAACAATGATGAATTCTACTGGATTTCATGCTGTTGGGTGGATGACCTTTGCTGCTAGGGGTATACGAGACATATTAGTGCTCAGGAACAGTTACAATCCTGTTACACAACAGAGATAAAGGGCAAAGGGAAGGCTGATAGGAACAGATGTAAAGTTAAGGACCAGGAGGAGAGAGTAAATAGGTAACTCAGAAATTAATGGAAGCTTAGGGAAAGAAAAAGGAATAGTCAAGAAGTAGAAGGTTGGTCTGAATCATATGATGCACCATAGAAGATTAAGAAACATTTGTTGTTGGGTATTTTGTACATTTTCCAAACTGTCATTGCAAAAACCACCACCAAGTAAACTAGCACAGAGTTTGATTTGATCCTCTTTGGCAGTTTTGCCCATGAGGCAGTTTTCAACACTTTTTCTACAAGCACTAAGTAGTGAGCAAGTGCATGCTGATTGAAGGTGCTATACTCTGCAACTTTCCTTTGAAGTATGGATTATTGAGTTCAAGTACCATTTGCTGTCAGATGGCAAAATCCAGCTGACCTTGGTTGATCCCAACAAGCTAAGTAGAGTTTGATTTGGTTAGTACTTGGATAAGAAAGTGTCAGGAAATTCTAGACGTGTGTGAATAAGGAAAGTTTTTTTAAAAACATGAATAAAAGAATGGTAAATTATTTTATATTGTTACCAATAAATCCTGTATGGATGTGCCTATGTACTCACCAGGAGTCACACTTGATTTAAAGGAGAATAATTTATTGGTTTCTTACAATTTGAATTAAATGAGATGGGAGAGGATACTAAGGCCACTCAAATGAGAGTAACAGGAGACTTGTTAAACCTTCCTGTGCTATTATACTGTATATTGCAATATTTCTTCAAATAATAGTGGGACATGATACCTGAACATAAAATATGTTTTATGATTCATTAAATAATTAGGCCAGCAGGACCAAGCTGATATTACTGATTCTAAGCAGGATAGGTTTTGATTACTATTCTGACAGGAGACCACCAGAAAGTCTGACAGGTGTAGGCTAGGTTGGGAAGTCAGAAAAATCAAATAAAAATTTCTGGGGAAGAAGTGGCAGATGACACTTCCATAAAAAAGCAGGGCCAATAACTGGTGGAATAAAGAGCTGATGGTTACACCAGATTTTTGTAATTCATCTCTGGACAAAGAAAGAACTTGAGATCACCTATAAGTGATAGATAGATACTCCTTGTAAAGAGACTTTAAAACAGTGATCTCTGGTGGATTTAGAGATGAGATGACATCTTGTTTAACTCATGGTTAGGACCTTTGAAAGAAAACTAAATTCATGTACTTTTTTCCTAATCATTCTCAGAAATTACTTGTTAAGTACTTTTCAACTATAAGGAACACTTGAATCAACAAATTTTACAGCACTAAGTTTTCTACAATCCTTAGCAAAGGAAAGATTTAACTATAAGTTTAAGAACTTAAACATTTATTTTTGTAGTAAACAGCAAAAAAGTTATTAAAACTTTAATTTTATAAAGCTACAAATGGATTAAAGTTCCAGATAACATTGAAATAAGATTTTGGAATAATTATTAATAATCCTTCCTGTGGGAAAATGCTTTTGTTTTTATTTTTTTAAATAATGAAACATTAAAATTTGGGCACTAGAGCAGCTAAAGATTATTATTAAAGGAGAAGAACACTTAAATTCAATTTACAATTACAAAATGAAGCAAAATATTTTGAAATTGGACATACTGAAGGATGTTTTTGAACCAGGGATCCAATTTTAATAGTATCTGCTCTATAAATAGAACAGTTTTTAAAAGATGATAGGGAAGAGGAACAAGATTGAGAATGATTTGACAGTGGATTTAAAAAATGACAGGCTACAAGAATGCCATGAAAAAGATGTTCCACTGTACATACAAAAAAAAATCAGCTAATGTCTTAATATTTAAAAGGAAGATATAAATAACAAACCAAGAGATGATCTTGAGAATTTTCCTACACTGGATTTACAAAAGAGACTTGTTAAATTGAAAAAGTTTATGAGAAAAGACAAAGTAAAAAAAAAGAAATACAATCAAGTTCTATGACATTATTTGATGGGACAAGGATGAAGTTTGTGTGAAGTAAAAGGAAGGAATATAAAATTGGCTTATTTGATCAAGGTTAAAATAGATATGTTGCTAATGCTGATAATCCTTAATATACTTTTGCTGACACCAGAACGAAAATGACGATAGTTTTTAAATTTGTATATAGATAAGAGATGGAATAATTTTCTTGTATTTTAAGAAAAGGTGATGCAATTGTTTATATTTGTGATGAAGGGAAAACTCACTTCTTTTTCTTGTTCTCTCTTGTGATAGATGATAGAAAGCAAGAAAGCAAGCAAGCAAGCAAGCAAGCAAGAAAGAAAGAAAGAAGAAAAAGAAAAAAAAGAAATAGGCTTTTGTAGGATTTCAAGTACCTTTTAAAACTCAAAACATGAATATGACATCTTTCTTATGACAAAGGATTCAAGTCAAGTATTCTAGTCTAGTCTACTGAACAGGTATCTCAGAGGCTCATTAAGGAGTGAAAGAGAACTACTAAGATGTAAGAGAATAAGAACAATGATTGGAGGGTGGTGAGACTGATGAGATGCATAAATGGTTTATGGGAAAGTGCAGAGGTAATGAACCTCCAGAGCAATTCCTCATTTGCCATTATCAACAAGGCATGATAATATAGAACAGGTGATATGTGCATGAATAGCCTGCTATAGCAATTGAACTGCAATTTAGTGGCACAGACATTAAAAATGTCAATGCAATATGAAGCTGCTGTGGATTTTTTTTTAAATGGAACCCATGCTAGGAATCATTGAAGGTAAAGCTATTGGTTTCACATAGAATAGTCAGATATATAAATGTACAAACAAATACATACAAATGTATTCTGATTTATTACTTGGGTGGGGGCATGCTTGCAATAGCAATAGCACTTAGACTTATATACCGCTTCACAGTGCTTTATAGCACTCTCTGGGCAGTTTACAAAGTCAACACATTGCCCCAACAATCTGAGTCCTCATTTATTGACCTTGGGAGGATGGAAGGCTGAGTCAACCTCCAACTCCATTAGGATTGAACGCCAGACTGTGAGCAGCGCTTGCCTGCAATACTGCATTCTAACCAATGTATCTCCAGGGCTCCTACTAGGTAGAATTTCAATCACCCTCTTTTAAACAACATATTGTAAAGCTAAAGGAGAGAGGGGGTCTGCCAACGAACTTCAAATGACTCCCCTTTGAGGAAAGAGTAAGCAAGTAAAGGAAGAAACACAGAAATTATATAAAACCATAAATGGTATGGAAAATGTAAACAGAGATCTGTTTCTCTTTCATAAACAATATTAAAACCTAGAGTTATTGCTAGATGTTAATGGAAAGAGATTCTGGATCAATGAAATGGAATTAATCAATGGAATTTCCAACTATCCAATGTGGCAATTGACTTCCATTTAATCTATTTAAAAGGCTAATTCATTCATGGAGGATGGGACCATCAATAACTACCTATTCAGGTGATCCTATCTATAGCTACTGTGCAACATAGATAAGGTTTGAGTCGGATTTATTTATTTATTTATTAGATTCTTATCCAGCCTTTATTGACTCAGCCTTTCATCCTTCCAAGGTTGGTAAAATGAGGATCAGATTATTGGGGGCAATATGCTGACTCTGTAAACCACTCAGAGAGTGCTGTAAAGCACTATGGAGCAGTGTAGATGTCTAAGTGCTATTGCTATTTATTACTTATAAACAACTCAAGGCAGTGAATATACATAATACTCCTGCCTCCTACTATTTTTCCCCACAACAAAATCCCTGTGAATTAGGTTGGGCTGAAAGAATGTGACTGACCCAAGGTCTCACAACTGGCTTTCATGCCTAAGGCAGGACTAGAACTCATAGTCTCCTAGTTTTAAATCTGGTGACTTAACCACTAGACCAAACTGGCTCTTCAGTAGGGTGCTTCTGTTCTTATTTTTGTATTAGATACAAAAAGCATCATTCCCTACCTTACCTGACTACATGTATAGGTACATCACAAGAATGAGGGAAAATACCAACACATCATCTTCTTGTTTCCGCTGAAGTGCTTTTCATTGGAATGTAACTTACACAGCACATCAAGTTTTGAACTGGCATATAAGTGCCGTCGCACAAGGTTGCACATTTTCAAAAATGGCTAGGAAAATGTGCTGCACTTTAGGATGCCAAATGTCTCTAGAAAAGGTGTGGTGGCATCTATGCTTATCCCTGCTGTTTCTGGCATTATAATAGCTTTCTTCCCTTCTTTGCTGGTCCTGTGATCTCTTTGGCACTAGCTGTCTTTGTTTAGAACAAGATTTAGTGCCCAAATATGTTTGGATGGCAAAGCCTATGGCAATCTGACTGAATACAAAGGTATTAGAAAAATATGGCAAGTGTCTTTCATTACTGGTGACTGAAGTTGGTCATAAAATCTAACATATCCAATCTACTATTGTATGATAGTGCATCTCTAATTGTACTGTCTGTGGAGCAACTATAGGGTGAGTTTAAATGAAAGACATTACTCTAGTCAGTTTCAAGTCCTGTTGTGCAGGGCTGAACTAGGATAATGTAATTACTGTCATGCAACACTCTATAAAGAGATCATGTTTTCTGGTCCACAGAAGGACAATACATCAAACCAAATGTTGATGGGAACACAAATCCAAAATGTAGATCTCATTTCTCTGGTGGGTTGTATGTATCATTGATAGTTGAGATTAGACCAAGCCTTGATAGAAATCAGTTTTGCAATCTGCCCCACCCATGACAATAGCTAAAAGATATTATTAGTCACAATTACTCCTTTATTCTGGAGTGGAGGAAGAATTTTATGAGCTGCAAAGCTTGACTTGCACATTTTTACCTTAATTTATACTACTACTTTAGTAAACAAGCACAACTTCAAGTAACCTTCATTGTAGAGTGATTTGCTCTGAAATGAGTACATATTATACTTCTTTATTAAGACAGTATACATTTTACTACCCATCTGGTGCCAATTCTGTACCTAGTACTGCATAGACCTTTGTCTAAATCAGGGGTCTGCAACCTTAAACACTCAAAGAGCCATTTAGATCCATTTCCCATAGAAAAGAAAACTCCGGGAGCCACAAAACCTGGGCAGGCATGGCCAACTCGACGTCATTCACTTCCACCAGTCACATGACCACCCCTTAGCCACACCTACTCAGCTGGTCATTAGGCAGAGAACTGGTTGTTAAAAAACACCGGGAACCACAAAACCCTTTTGATCTCTCTCTCTCTCTCTCTCTCTCTCTCCCTCCCTCCTCCCTCTCTCTCCCTCTCTCTCTATATCTCTCTGTCTCTTCCCCAGTCACTTCTCATCCCCCACTGTTGCTCTTACCTTCTCAGGCCAAGCGAAAGTGACTGGGAGGGAAGGGCAAGGGATGGGGCCAGCCAGTGGTTGGATCATCCAACAGGGAGCCACAGCAGAGGGCCCAAAGAGCCACATGTGGCTCTGGAGCCGCCGGTTGCTGACACGAGGTCTAAGTCAAAACAAAAAAAGTATTTATCATTTAAATTCATTAATGAGGAACATATTTTCGAAAGAAAAAGAAGAATCAAGAATAGCAAACTTTGAATGTAAGCAAATGTGTGAATATGGAGCTGTTTTTCAGTTTGTAACATCTCCTACAGAATGCCTCCCCCCAATCATTTACTCATCTACACCTGTGGTAAATGTGCGGAAAATCTGTGGCACAACTGAGTGTATATATTCAATATTGGGGGAGAAACATAAAAACACTTTCTTCCTTGCAAATCAGTTTATTTAAAATATGAATAAACCCACTTCTCCAGTGTCAGGATCCAAAACCCCTTTATGCATTTCATTTCAACATTTGATGTACTACAAAAAAAAAATCCACATTTGGGGTGAATATTTTTCATTCCTCAAAATAGGCAAATATTCTCTTTCTCCTCAAAGAATGCTTTATAAATTATAAAGCAAAGTGATATCAAATAAACAATCCTAGAGAACTGATACGATATTCAACTTCTGACTGTCCAACCACATTCTATTTATTATATATTGCCAATTGGTTCTGTTATGAACTTCAAAGATTCACAGGGCACTATGAGTGTGGTAGGTAATAAATCTGCCAAAGATTATAGAGATTTATATATTACAATATACTGGTATGTGATCCTAATCTCAGTAAGTCTCCAGGAAAAGAATTTCTGCTTCTTTATAAAAGTCCCATTATCTACTCACAGATAACACTGTTTGCAATTTAATTCCACTGTTGTTGTTTTTTCCATGATGGGATTCGGGTGTGTTATATTACATGTTATTGTAAGAGGTATTCATTTTTAGAAAATGGGAAAAGGAGATTCCCATTTGAGGATACGAAAAATAGATGATAATGGAAAAAAAGAATACTTTACAAATTTGCAAGAACATGAAAATATTGTTAGAAAATCCATTTGTTTGTTTGGATGGTTTCCTGAAGATATAGATTATTTCTGGGCCTCTGGTTCCAGACATAAAAACAAATAAGCACCACAATGTGACATTGAATAATGGAAACCTGATTGCCTAAGGTTTTTGTGAAATAATATACAACTTTTAAAAGATCATTATAAGTGACAGCTGACATCAAAATAGTTCAGTGCATTGCCTTTTTTTGTTTATTTATATAAGGGGATGTGAATCGGATTCCAAACCAAATTCTGGAGGTCTACTTCAATTCCTTATGTTGTGGGAAGTGTTTTTGTGTATGAAATTGTGCTTTTATACAACTTTCCCCCCCAGTTCAGTTGAGTCTTGTCTGCTTTCTACTCCAAGCAAGTGGAAGGTCTCCAATTTGAGTGTCTTTTGCAATGTTCATATGTAAAGATAGTCTTCACTTAGTGACTGCAATTGGGATCAGTAACTTGTTTGTTAAGCAAAGCAATCACTAAGTGCCACCATGATTGTGCTTATGATCTTACTTCAGTTTTCCTTCGCTTTACAGACCTGAAGGTTGAAAATGCAAGAATTGGTTCTAAAGTTACATTTTCAATACCATCATAACTGCAAACAGTTGCTAAATGAGGTATCTGCTAAATGAGGACTTGAACTCCAATGCTAATTTCAATTTGTTTTACCAGGCTGAAAGTATCAGTAGGGAAGGCATCAAAAATAAATAAATCAAAATAGCAGTCCTAACCATCCATCAAAGGCCCTTCTTTCCATGTGTGTCACAATGCAAATAAAAAATGGGCAGTTGTGGCCAATCTTGACTTTTTTTTATTCCCTCAGTGGACACTTGTAATGCTCCAGTCTGAATTTGAACTGCTGAATGATAAACAATATAGATAATAAAATATCTCCATTTTGAGGAATTATAACTCCATATGCACAGAGTCTTTGACCAGCCTTTACAATAAAAAGTACCAGAAAATAGTATTGGGGAAGGAAAAAATAACAGAAGAAAACAACATATCTAATTAAAAAAATTGTGCAGATGCGTAACTTAGTGAAAATATTTGTCCACCTGATATGCAAGTGTACAATGAACCTCCTTTGAAAAAATAACAAACATAACATTTATATGTATAACCCTTATATTGGAAGTGATTGGAGCATCACAGAAAGAGCATGGCATAAGACAGGTGGGAGTTTCTACCTTCCTGAATCCACCAGGACAAAGTATCTGTGAATAAGGAGTCACATGAAATCTTCCCTCCAATAGAGCAGAAATGCTTACACAGGAGAATCCCTTTGAGATCATCCCTTCCCGAAAGCCTATTGAAATAATTTAGTTGTAATAGCATTCCTGATTGCAAATAATGTTGAGGCAAGTTGAATCTCTTAGGAGATGCACTCCAGAGAAGGAGGCCATGATACAAAAGGCTTGGCTTTGAATGCCCTGTAGGTAACATTCTTAAGAGAAAAAACCTGGAGGGATTCTTCTTTTTCCAATCTAAGTGGGTAGGTAGAAACTATTGGGAGCAGGGTGGTCTCATAGATCCTGAGAACGTTAAAGGTGATGACTAGTATCCAGAAACCAACTGGTTACCAGTGTAGCTTTTGAAGAAGCCTTTTTAAAGTTGGTAAATTAAGGCATGCTCATAATTTCTTAAACTCTGAATTCCAAACCAATTGTAGCTTCTGAGTGGCTTCAACGACAGTTCTACCTACAGTACAAATTTTAAAAAGATTGTGATTGACCTATGCAAAGGTCCTGTTGGCCATAGTTGCCATGTGCTTTTTGAGTATGACTTGTACTCCAGGAGCAATCTCAAGTTATGAGCCAATTTACTAGAGAGGGATAAACTGGAGTCAGAAGGCTTCTCAACCCATAGCTTCTCTATCATAGTAAGACCGAGTCTGAGTTTTTCCTCCCGGTCCTGATAGTTTTCAAGTCACAATATCATTTTGGTTTAACAGTTTAAGCTTTTGTTTGTGGCTTTCCATATATTTCAAAATGGAGCCTCTGACATTTTAAAACATAGTGATTTATCAGTGACTAATGATTCTGATGTATACACCACCTTTGAGTACAATTTGTGAACTACAAAGAAACATCACTAATTATAGGGGTGGGTATCCCTCAGGTGTTTTTGTTCCAGGAAACAAAATGATAGTTAAGGGAAATTTACCAGAGAATGATACAATACAGTACAATGAAATAGACATTGCAATGTTTTATTGTGCCCTGTTTGGGGATTACTTTTTATGAGAACTAAGGTAAAAAATCAGAATAAATCAGGGATGACAGTAGAGATCTCATAGGTGACAGGAAACATCCAACACATGATTTGCAGCTTCCATAGTAGTCAGGGGCAACATTTTAGACTTTTCGGTGGATTTAGGGAGTGAGGAAGATAGCAGCGTTGAGGAGTATATGAGTTTGTTGGCTATATACATTTGTTTAATACATAAATTTAAAAACTTGTAAATTAATCCAGGTAATAAGTTGCTTGCTTATAATGCTCAATAGATTTGCTAATCATAACTATTTTAAACACTCTAAATTGCTAAATTGATAGGAATTTAATTTTGCAGCCTTTTGTATAGCCATAATACAAATCTTCTCTAATTTTCAGTCTGGAGAAAGCAACCATAGATGTTTTACTATTTCTGGGTTAGAAAGAAGGGAATGTTCAAGTAGGTGGGCTCAAAAAGTTTATTTAATATGTAGAAGCTTTTGATCACTTTGGGACTTTTTAAAAATGATAAATATTATTATAACTTAAAGGCATGCCCATCAAATACTGAGAATGAGTCTCTAGCAGACCACATCCTTGGCAAATAACTTTGCCATATCTTTCATCTTCTCTCCCACCCTTGAGCGTTTGAGTGGTTCTTTAGGAAAAGGGGCACAAGCATTCGAAATGAAAACACAAGACTCAGACATGCTTGAAAATGGCAAATTATTATAAAGATTGTTTAGTGCACTTGGACAGCTCTTTCATTCCCCTATTGTGCCTGGCACATCAGTACAAATAATTGGAGGAACTTCCCACATGAAATATGAGTGTCTTTACTGATGTTTGCCATTCTAAAATAACATATGTATAGCTGTAAAAAAAAAAAGACTGTAACAATATGTTGAACAACCTCAATTCATTCTCTGATGAAATTTCTAATCTTCTCTGCCTGTTTTAAAAATAGTACATTTTTCACTGGCACTGAGGTCCAGACTCCTTTCTTCCCTTGACTCCTATTCAGCTCTAGCTAATCCCTGTAGTTGTACATCAATGAGAAAAGAAATAGAATTGTGGCCTGCAGGGACCCTGTTTGCTCGACCAGTCTTGCATAATGAGTAGATTTTTAGTTTTTTTAACCCTAGACTTTGGAGAATGGGTCTTTTCCCCCAAGATCTAAATGGCTGCTGTTGGTCTCCAGATAAATCCTGAGTTGACTGATATTTATGTGCTCAGAGTGAAAACTGCAGGTTCTCTAGATAGTTTGTCATCTTCCCTTCCCATTTTTTTAATGATACTCTTCTACCTGCAATAGTACAGGACCTATAACTGGTCCAGAGGTTGAGAAAGAAAAGTTGAGACATTGGTGATAAAATATTTGCGAGTCATCTGTTTTTCTAGCAACGTCACTGGTGAAACTGGTCCTAGTCACCAGAACAACTGAGGGAGAGGGCCCCAGTCATATCTTGAAATGAAGGAGATGCAGTGGTGGAATCCATTTTTTTTACTACTGGTTCTGTGGGCGTGGCTTGGTGTGGCTTGGTGGGCGTGGCAGGGGAAAGATCCTGCAAAATCCCCATTCCCTCCCCACTCCTGGGGGAAGGATATTGCAAAATCCCCATTCCCTCCCCATTCTGGAGCCAGCCAGAGGTCGTATTTGCCGGTTCTCTGAACTACTCAAAATTTCCGCTACTGGTTTTCCTAACTACTCAAAATTTCTGCTACCAGTTCTCCAAACTACTCAAAATTTCCATTACCAGTTCTCCAAATCCAGAACCTGCTGGATTTCACACCTGAGGAGATGGCTATTGAGGCGTATGCGTAGCATCGAGGAGTAGATCCCAGACTGATCAGATGATCTCTGGGAGCAGGCTTCAGAGAGGGGAGGCTTCCTGCCAGTGGCCATAATAGCTTTGAAGGAACATTGGCTATTCCCCTTCTGGGAAGATATCCACAGTGATCATTTTCTTTTTCCCTTTCCTCATTCAACCTTTCTTGCCAATCAGTAGTCTTGGCATCTCCGAAGAATCTATCCAGCAAGAAGGAGGAAAAAGAAGAAAAATGGGGAATTATCTCTGCTGTTATTTTTTTTTTAAAGAACTAAATTTGGGAGCTGCTGAAAGAACCTTTATCTTTATCTTTATCTGTCTCTTTCTTCAGGAAAGGATGTGACATAGATCTCATGGTTTGAGCAGCCATGAAGATGGTTTTAAAAGGAAAAGAATCAATACCTTATTTATCATTAGCCTTATGCTTTTATTGACACTGGAAACAGTCAATGTTCAGCATATTCCAGATGCTGTCCTTTCATTATATTAATGACCAGAAATCTAATCAGTTTTATCGAAGCATAGATCTAGTCCTACCCTATAGTGCAAAAGTGGGGTATGATAATTGTATGAGAAATACACCTAAAATCATTAGAGGAAGCAGCACATTAAAGCGAGAGCAAAGGGCTGAAATTTTAAACTAATAGCATGTGCCTTCTTCTTAAGTAATAAAGGGAAATGAGTGCTCACAAAACTGAAAATAAATTAAATTTCTACACCGCCAGCAAAGAAAGAACAAGCAATATATATATATATACCCGTAAATATATATATATATATACCCGTAAAAACCTCAGAAAACATATTTCTGCTAATGATGTTTCTGGTTTTTGCAAAGGAAGGCTTTTGCCTAAGTAGTGAAGAGAGTTATTGAACTGGGAACTAATCAGTTGGATCATGATTTCACTTTTTGCTTTGCTATTGTTGATAATTATCTTGTTGTTTTTATTATTATTTGTTTTGTCATATAGTCAGCTGGTTGTTCATTCTAGATTTGGCATTTTAGCCACCTACTAAGTCTTTCCCAAGAATCTGGGATAGCCAGATGTGGATGTTCAATGAAATTACAGACTTTATCCAAGGATGTAATCTGTTCCCAGTAAAGCTGCCTTTTGCAATTGACTGATGGTGGTTTTGTCAATGTCAATGGTGTTAAAGTGATGCTCCATCTTTTTGGAATTGTATCTAAGGCATCTATTAGTATTAGTATATTTCTTTTGCTTCAATCGTTCTATTTCTATTGTTATTATTTGATACATTTACTTAATGCATTCTTATGCTGAAGGCTTTGACTCATGATCAAAAAATTAATAAAATATAAAAACACTTGTAAACAATTGCTAACACATTTTGAGCAAAAATCTCTATTGTGTCATCCTTGGATATGTTGGATTATGTGTCCCAGTTTGGGTGGCCAATCTGAGGCAAAGATGGTGGATTACAATCCAGAAAAAAGGAAGTTTGACCTGCAAAACATTGACCATGTGTGATCATGAAAGCTGCAAAGCCAGAGGGATATTATACACAGCTTCAGGGCTTGCTAAAGACAAATAGAAATACTCCCCCTTCTCCACACACATAACTAACCAGGATGAGAGTTGAATCTTTGCTAAGAATGAGATGAAGAAGGTTCTTTCTTACACACCACCATCACTTTTGC
The DNA here is from genome assembly GCA_032467955.1 of Pseudoxenodon macrops. Classification (NCBI taxonomy): domain Eukaryota; kingdom Metazoa; phylum Chordata; class Lepidosauria; order Squamata; family Pseudoxenodontidae; genus Pseudoxenodon; species Pseudoxenodon macrops. The sequence goes on along the minus strand of JANHFT010001956.1, from coordinate 99,613 downwards.
CTCTGGATTTCCTGCTTGAGGGATGTGTTTTTTTCTCCTTTGTATAATGTAGGAGTAGTTAGATTGTCTTGTCAGTGCAGTGCAGGTTAAAGAACTATAACTTAATTCTGTTCAGAAGAATTGGAAGTGAGCCTGGCAATTTTCTTCCAGAAGAAGAGGAGGGAAACAGTGGTAAATTGGAGCCCTCTCATATTAACTTATGAGAGCCAGTTATTAATTTTTTTTCAAAATTCATGACAGTTGAGAGCAGAATTGAATTACCATTCCTAGTACAGTGGCCAACAATTCTGTGGTTAGTAGAGGTCATGGAAGCGGAAGAACCACTTTTTGAACACTACTAGCATACTACTGGTAATCAGATAGTGGTTCATGAGTCTTCTATACAAGGATAGTGGTGACCTCCTATGAATGATCTAATTAGATTCCTGCTTGTAAAGACACACATAAACAAATCCATATTATCAAAGACACGCATGTGGTCTTTCTTTTATAGATTTAGAAATATATGAAATATAATTACAAAATGGAATATATGTTAACTACACATCCTATAATAGTAACTCACCTTTAGTTTTTATTTAAACAAGAATTTGTGTGATCTCCTGTATCTAGGATGATAATCACATTATCTGCAACAATATCTTTAACTGTCCGAGATCCTTATAAAGAATCCCTTAATCAAAAGTACCAAATCCAGTCAGAACTATTTAATTGTATGTGTGTGAGTATGTGTGCACAGCTTCAAGTCAGTGTTGTCTTCCAACAACTGCCTGGACTGATCCCTGATGTTCTCTTGGCGTGAGTTCATAAATGAGACTGTCCATCCCAAGGTCCCACATCTGGCTTTGTATTTAAGGCAGGACTGGAAGTCACAGTCTCCCTGATTTTAGCCCGATGCTGAATCCACCACACTAAACTGGCTCTCTGCATAAATAGCAATTATAAGCCTAAAAAGTATAGAATTTCCTTTGTGTAAGCAGTAAGTATGCAACCGATAAACCCTGCAAAATTTAACTCCTATTTAAGAGCCATCTTGGTGGCAAAGAAAGGAGATATTCCTAAGATACAGTTTTACTAAAAAGGCCAATGAAAATGCCAGCCAAAGACATGCCTGAGCATCTCATCTAATGATCTCCGCAGAGAATAAACAAAGACAGCAGCTGGGCAACCTGAACATTCCACAGAGGCTTCGCTCATAGAGGCTGCTGCCTGCCTCCTACACACACACACACTCACACTCACACACACACAGAGCCAGGAGGAGAAACCCTTGCCAATTATAGCCATTTTACTATATTGATGAAGCAGCCACCGTGCAAGCTGGCCAAACTGTTCCCCGATGGTAAAAAGGCTGGATTTCTGAAGGATCGATTAGTTGTGGGTTGCAGTGGGCCCAATTGCCTGAGGTTACAGAAACAAAGCAAAGCATAAGGGAACATCTCCTAAGAAAAGAAACAGTGCAAAGCTGGAATTTTTCTCTTTCTTCTATTAGGACTAGCAGAAATCTACCCGAACTGGTCAAAACAACTGCGGACATTCAGATGATTTATTACTACCAACCACCTTTTTACACTGTTTCATAATAGGGACTCGGAGATTGATAGGTATTCTCTTGGTGAATTGTACTTCAGTTGCTCAGACTCAAAACTCTGATACCGTTTGTTCTGAGCAATTATCAAAGGCTTTTTTTTTGTTAAACTAAAATGGCTTTGCACAGAATAGGGTAAGGTAATAAACCAGGAGAGATCAAATCAGAATTAGACCCCCTAGGCACTGACTTGAACAAAATTCTGTGCTTTTCTGAACAAAAATAACCAACTAAATGGCAAGTACGTTTTGTTATATCTGAGAGCCAGCCAGATAATCCAGGTGTGAAGCACAGGTGAGCAAAAGATTCTGGATTTACATTCCTCAGGCACTGGATTCAGTTTTGCTCCAAGGCAGCTGTTGCTGTTCTTTCAACTAAAACCTTAATAGTTAAGAGTGCAAGCAACCTCTCTGGGCCAAAGGACATAATTTATTGCTGATATTCTGAGCCAGTTCTGTTTATTTATAGTGTATACTGTATATTTGTAAAATCAGAGAACATTGTTGTGATACCTCTAATGTTGACTCACTTAATTGTATCCCAATTCATTATTCCAAAATTTCTATTACAGCAATGCCTTTAATTAATGTGCATATTTCAAATTCTTCCAGGAGTCTAACTGAAATATCAGCAGCTTCCTCTCATATATGCCCTCTGCAATCTGTTGCATGGCAAACCATGTTTTCAGCCTAAGCCAGCTCCTTTTCCTCGTCTCCCCAGTTTTGTTTATCATCTTTGTTGATGAAGAATTCTGGAGATTTTGTAACTTTTCACACCATTTTGTAAACTTCTGGTTGGCTGCAAAATGTATGATGACTTTTCCTAATGACATTGTATGGTTTTGATTCATTATATGTATAATAAATTATTTTCCCTCTTTATTCCTGAAAACATGGTTATTTTATTGTCTAAAGCCAACCACTTTTAAATGTATTATATTTTTAACAAAAAAAGGTGGGAACTAAAAGGAGGGTGGGTGAGGGGTATTGTTATGGCTTCTCGGACAGTCAGCCAGTTGTTTAGCCTGGATTTTGTATTTTTATCCACCTATCAAGTCTTTCCCAAGGTTCTGGAAAAAGCAGATGTTTCATGGTGTTAAAGGTATCATGCAAGAACTAATATTATTCTTATTAACTATTTACAACAATGTAAAGTTACAGCTGTCACTTCTTTAGCTGGTGTTGGCCTTCATACACACTTAGTTCTTCCCAAGGTTTTGTTGTGTATCAGTGTAATAATATATGTGCAGATCCAAGTATTGTGGTCTTTTGCAATTGATAGATGAAAATTTTATCAATGTGCAGACTTCTAAATGCCATCCAGTGTGCCAATATCTACCGAATCCACTATGCTAGTTAATGCCACAATCTTCCAATTTCAATTTCCAGATATTGATTCTTTGTCATCTTCTCCAATTCTTTGTCTTCTATTTTGTTATTCCCTGGTGTTGCCACTTCAATTATCCACACACTCTTCTTTATGGTGTCAAACTCGCGGGCCATGGGCCAGATGCGTCACATGCTGGCTCCGCCCCCATCCAGTTTAGAGAAGGGGGGAAGTCCCGATACATCACGTGACGTCATGATGACACGAGTTTGACACCCCTGAATTAGAGTAATATCTAGTATGAGCCAAGACTTTATAAGTGTATATTCAGAAATCCCATTTGAACTTGCTCATTTTCAATTACTTTTTCAACTCTCTGTTCCCACCAATTTTTTGTTATTGTTACATAATAATTTTGACAAAAGTTCGAGTGAATCGTTTTGTTAATCTTGTTGTATCATTGTTTTTAATCAGTTTATGCAAACTTCTTTCATGAGCTGAGTATATAATCTACTGTTTCTTTTGCCTCTTTGCAGAATCTGCACCTTGAATAATTTGATGATTTATCAATTCAGGATGTGATTGCATTAGTTTGAATAGGTTGTCCTCAAGCAGCCAAAAGTCCGTCTACAGTTTCTTTCTTTCTTTTTTAATTATAAGTCATTGCCAGGTTTTATCTTTATCCACTTTCCCATTGATCTTCTGTAGAAGTTGACCATGCAATGTTTTTCCTTGTTGGCATTCTGTTCTTGTTTTTGATTACACTATTTTGAGATTAATGTTTTGTTTCCTGCACATTCATTTTTTACTTGTATCAATGCTTGTTCTTGGCTATCTTTTATGTAACCAGTCAATGCATGCTTTTCTTTTTCCACAGTTTGTTTGACTTCTGCATTCATTTCTACAGGGCAGATATAATCTATCAATATCACTATGGGGATGCACTGCATAGTAAATAGCCATTAGCTATCTTGTTTTTTGGTCTGAACTGTCCAGTTCAGCTTGTGTGCAGTTAAAAATTTCAGAAATGTATTGTATCAATTTTTATTAATAAGGTTGGTCACACAGTTAGCCAGATATCTATTATTAGTAGTATTATTTTCAGGCATAAAAAAACCATATGGGTTCAGTTTCCAAGGATCTTAACCTATCTCTTGTAGTCCTTAATTTAATTTTTTGGAGGACAATATAAGGCCATTAAAAATCTCCAGTTTGGTGCTGACATTCACCGCGTATCCCTGGGAGATTCAAAAAAAAATCACACATAAATGAGAATACATTTGTATTACCTAGGTAACAATAATCCCTCATTTGCCACAAGGCGTGAGCTTTTAAATTGTCCATCAACCCTGTACTGCAGGATTTTTATCCATGTCCAACTTTATTCATGTGTATACATTCATAGATACATTTGATTTATTTTTAAGGATACCATTTTTTTATATTTTAACTATGGAAACATGTTAACAGTGATTTACATGACAGAAAGGGGTATCACTGATCTGCACTCACTGCATTCCTTTCAATGAAATGTGCATAACCATTTACATTTGGCCAAAATTAGATCAGAAAACAAGCATAACATAAACACATCATGAAAACGTTGGACCTCTTTGGTTCCTTTTCTTACTAACAAGGATGTCCACCTTTTTCTTATAAATGACTAAACTGAAAACCATCTTTTCCTTCCAAAGTAGCAAACTGTCTGTTCCAATCAAATCATAGTTCCCTCTTGCTCAAAATTTCATTAAGAGATTTCCACCCCCAAAGTTTATAAATGTAAATCTGCTGAAATTTCTTATGGGAAACTAACTTAGGACCTTTTTTATTTTACAGTAGAGTCACTGCTGTGACATGGACAACCATATAACTCATGTAAGTGAATAAGTAAGTAAGTAAAATGCACAAAGCTTAGCACTAGTTCAAGAGAGTAGAGAATGAGTAGTCTAGAATCTTCATCACTTGACTACAATCCTTTCTTAAAACTTCAGCCACTAATTATGTAAATAAAATAACTCTGCTATTAATGTGAAATATTCTATTATCCAAATAAATATCTTCCTTGGTATAGATGGCTGCTGAAGTTGATAAAAAAATGTAAAATATAAAAATATATTTGTTCATTTAAGCATACAACATACAAACAAAGGTATAAGAGGGATATTTTCAACTATATAGAGTAATAAAGAGTTTGAAGGGACCTCTTTTAGTCCAACCCTACATAATTTCAGAAAAATGGTTGTCCAGTCTCTTTTTGAAAGTCTTCAGTGATGGAGCACCCACAACTTCTAAAGGCATTGGTTCATTTCTCTCACCATTACGGTAGGAAATTTATCCTTAGTTCTTGGTTGCTTGTGTCCTTGCTTAGTTTCCAGGCATTGTTTCTTGCCTTGTTTTTGGTGCAGAGTACTTAGAAAGGTGTTTTTTTGGGGGGAGTGGGTGGGTAGGTAGCTGGGTAGGATATGATACACAGGGGGAAAAAGCATTTAATAATTTTTATGGGTAGTTGTCTATGACCCTGTGCTGAATGTTTTACAATTCACATCATGTCCTTTCACATATCTCTGGTGTTCCCACCAAGCCCTACTTCTTAAATGATTGTTTCTTTCATCCATTTTTGTCTTCTGGTGGTAGGCAAGATGGTTCCAATTGTGAAGCTTTCTCTGCTTCCTGGTAATTAGGAATTCAACTCAGTTCCATGGAATGATCAATGGAAAAGAAAAGAGACAAATATTTGCTGCCTATCCCTGAGAAGGAGAAGGGGGGGAGAAAAACAAGGAAATAAGAAGATTTGAAAAAGCTGTGACAAAAGCGTTTGAAGATACTGTACATTACTAAAATAAACCATGAGTCTCAAGATGATTCTCATCTTGACCTGACATCTTCCTTCCTAGCTTGAGTGCTTAAGTACATATTGTGTGAACCTTTGTTTTTTTTGCAACCATCCTTATTCAAGTTGCTAAGACAGAATTGCACATTTATTTTCAAAGGGAGAAGACCAGTTTGGGTAAATTCTTATAAGAGGAGTATGGGTGACCAAAGTTCATGTTTTTAACTTCATAATCATATTGTCAGCAGTTTGCAATTTCTCTGGCTTCCCACACTTTGCTTAAATTCCAGGGCTGTCATTTTGAGATTACTCCAATTGGCATTTTTTAAAAAAGACCAGGAAGTATATATAAGCCACAGAGATTGCACAGGGATGAAACAAAACAACAGCACCCTACACTTCTTTGCAACAGTATAGTAATTTACAAAACTTAATAAAAATATATTTGAATAAGATCCAAGAGAAAAAGAGAAAACTCTCTAGCTATGGATTTTTTTGTAGTGAATCAGAGATGTTGACACAATATTAATAAGATACATAAATTATTTAACTATTGTAGCAGGCATACGAAAGGGTTTTGAAAGAAAGATAAGTAAAAACTATAAATGCATTTCATAAAATGAATTGATGGAATAAAACAATGTGAGTCCATGCAGCACTGACACATATGATGCAGTTGGTTCTTCATTGTGAATGAAAATGAACAGAAGAGGAACATAATATTATTAAATGTCAAATGTTGAAAGTTCATTCAGGATATAT
>JANHFT010001956.1:79910-92599 GCA_032467955.1 Pseudoxenodon macrops | reverse complement strand
CTAGAATATATAAGACTTCATGGATAATGGTGACAAATACTTGCACTCTGCTTTGCAGCACAACAAGTACTGATTATGTTGTTTCATTATTTTTTCAATGCAAATTGGATGTCAGATTCTTTGGCTGAAGATGGACTGTAGAAATTAGTTGGATTCAGTACTGCTTTTCCTGCTGCACAGCATCATCCCAGCCTTGCTCTTAGAGGAGGGGTGTTAAACTCAAGACCCGCAGGCCAGATTTGGCCCATTGGGTGCTTAGATCAGGCCTGCAGGGATGCCCTGGAAACAGTGAAGGACCTGCCTGTGGTAACTCTGCCAACAAAAATGGAGGTCAAGAGAGTCCTGCATGGCCCTCCCGAGCTCTGTTTTCACTGACAGAGGGCTGCAGGAGGACGTCCCAGGTAAAAATAGAGCTCGATTGGGAGTCCATTTTCACTGGGCTACCACAACCTCCTGACATGAGTGATGTTAAGTTGGCCATGTTCCCCTGGCCATGTCCACACCAGCCCTCCAAATCAAACACAATCCTGATGCGGCCCTCAATGAAATTGAGTTTGATACCCTACAAAGATGCCTAGAGTGCCATTGGAGAAAGGTGAAGAGTGAATTGGACAGACAGTGTGTGAGCATCACACTGCCAGCATTTTCATTCCCCAAACATTTGTATACAGTTTGGAGAACATGTTTAACTCTCTTCATTTCCACTGACTTGGCAATATTAAGAACAAGAGTGAAAACCACCACCTGACCACGGGTTACCACAGGTCATATAGCAATCACAATGAATGTTAACTTTCACTTCAAAGGAAGGGGAAGTAGGATAGATGACTTCCTTGCTTTATGTGCAATCTTTTGCCTGATTGTCTACAACAGACAAGAAGAATCCCCCTGGTTCTTACTGGAAAAGGTGTGTGTGTTAAGCCATTATGCAGCTTTTCCCTTTGAAGGGGAATTTTGCTAGTATAATTGCAAAACTAGAGCTGGAGACTGAGAGGCAAGAGTGAAAAGAGTTTCTACAAGGGCAAAGAGGGCACAGCAACTGAAAACAATGAAACAAACCAGCTTCACCATGGTTTTAGCTGGAAAGAAATTGGCTCAGCTGAATAGAAAAAGCACTGTGGTGGCAAACTCTGAGGTATTTGGGGATTCTTCTGTTTCTCACTATAAACTAAAAACCGGGTAACAGACTTCAGACTGAATCTAAATAGAGCGAGTCTTAAAAAGTCGCCCAGTTGAACAAAGAACAGCATATGAGTAAAATGAAAGAAGCTGTGGGTTAGTTTAACTTCCTCTTTCCTTATTTCTAAGGCTTCCAGGTTTTCTCATTATGTGTTTTATCAGTGGTTGAAGCACTTTCCTTCAAAATTGTCAAGAGAAGTTCTACTTTGATTAGAAACATCTCTAAAACCATCAATGCTGAGCACATTTCGAGTTATTGGAATGGAAGTAACCTAACACCTTTTCAATAGCATTGAGAATTGGTGGTGGACAGAATCGGTCACCCATATTGATTGGGGCAGCTTGCACTTCCAGGGATGAAGTGTTTCAAGAAACCCCTGAACTGCAGCATATTATATCCCTGGCCTTCCTGAGGTCACACTATACTGCAACAGCATCTCCCCAAGTCATGTGTAGCCTGCACTGGTCCTCCCGGGGTCTCTGTCATACCTGCTGTACTCCCCCTCCAATACTGCTTACTGGAATTCCTTCTGCTTCCTGCTTAAGAACCCAGGGGTGAAATCCAGCAGGTTCTGACAGGTTCAGGAGAACTGGTAGCAGAAATCTTGAGTAGTTCGGAGAACTGGCAAATACCACCTCTGGCTGGCCCCAGAGTGGGATGGGAATGGAGATTTTGCAGTATCCTTTCCCTGCCATGCCCACCAAGCCACACCACACCCACCAAGCCACACCCACAGAACCAGTAGTAAAAAAATGGATTTCACCACTGTGAAGAACCCATGCATGTGGAGTTAGGATGGCACTCTGGACTGCTGGAATTGCTGTTGCTAAGGGATGCACATCACATTTGTCCCAATTATGGCATCAGTCAAGAATTAACTGTATTCTTGATTTGCTCTATGGATATGGTGCATAATGGAAGTATCAAGAAACTAGAAACAATGAAATAAAAAGTGGAAAGTAAACAGTTAGGTCCCAGTGATATAGTAGTAGCATTTGGAGCTCTAATCATTAAGCTGGAAGAGCTTAATAGACCCCAGGAATGACATCAGAACTCTCTGTCCAGAAAAAAATGCAGTGCAAGGAACAACTAAGATCCTGTGCAGGACCCTTAATTCCCAAACTTCTGCTGGAGGAACTAAGACTGAGGAAGACAGAAACTACCCATAAGCCTCAAAAGGGCTTTTAAAAAAAACATAATAACCATATAATAACCAGAAGAAGCAATAAAGAACCACTGAAGTATAGTTCTAATAACATCAGAAAAATCAGAAAAAATATAGAATGAATAAGTGAGGGATATTTGTAGAAACTAAAAGTATATTCATAAACTGTTAATATAGATGTCAACCCTGGAGGCCATCTTTTTCTTTGGATCTTCAGGGCTGCCACACCTAGTGCTGTGTGAAATTGGGAGGGGGGATTGCATGGATTTGCAAGGATATCTAGCCATAATAACATTCTTTTCTCTGAGAGTCAAGGACATCCAGTCTGCACCTGGAGTGGCATGACTGGGAGGTATCTCCAGTTGGGACAGTGCATTGATTGGACCATGTGATGGACATATGCGTGCAAGGGGAAAGGACTTGGACTTTCTTTTGGGTGGGGAAAACCTGGAAACTTTCAGATTCGGGTTTTCCCAGATGTATCAATATGACATCTCTAATAAAATGGAACTTTGAGGAACTTCTAGCCTCGGAGTCTTCTTTTGTTGGGGGTGTTCCTAGGAACCCTGACAATAGAGCTATCTCTGTTCTTTTACATAGTATTAAATCTAGTCATATAGACCATTTTTTGCTCCATCCTCCCAGTTTTAGTACCATATGTTAGTTTGATACAATATTTATATAATCCGCGTATATTCTCAATTTTCTATGATGTAAGTATTACATGTAAGTTAATGAGGAGAATACAAAATTGAATGTTCTATCAATATTAATTATAATTTTGAATGTTACCATTACAAGCATTATAATTAACTGGCTTTTCTTCAAAAACAAATATAATAAATATCTAGTAAAAGGAGGAAAATGGAAACAATATGTTTGTTTTGTGAAATGGGAGATCCTCCTTTAATGACCATTCATTCAATGACCATTTGAACTTATGATGCTGCTAAACTACTGGTCCTTAAAGTTCCAGGCATCACAACATTCTTCCTAATCACATGATCAACAAAAAAGAGTCAATAAGGAAGCCAATAGGGTGTTGCAAATGATGATCATGTGAAACTCTCGCTTAATAACTAAATAAAATGTGATAATTTGCTTAAGGGTGGCAACTGGAAGAGCTAGAATTTCCATTGCTAACAGCACAGTTACAGGATGTCACACTTTGCAATTGCAACAATTTCTGATCCTAATTACTGTTGTTAATTGAGGATTACTTGTTATAGTTTCCGTTTTAAGGTATCTTGGGTTTTTTTTAAATCGCCACCATTGCATGGCATATACTGTAAGTGTGAGCGTGTGTGAATATGGATGTGTGTGCTTTTGTACTTGTAAATAAAGGAAAACTAAATTTAGGAATTTTTAAATGCTAAAAAAATAAAATTAAAAAGAGTAAAGAAAAAAGCAGGAAAAAAGAGATTCTCCCTCATTTTTATACATCTGCTAATTTGCAATATTGTAAATGTTTAGGCCCTCTGGAAAATCAATCTGTAGTTGATTATATGTGCTGTGATATATGAAATAGTGTGCCCCCAAACCCATAATTTTATCATCTGAGATATTTCCTTTACATATCCTCTTCATGGGGAAGTCATATATTGCAAAATGTATTTCCTAATTTGTCAGAAGAGAAATTATTCATTGTGTCCTTCAGAGGCAAATTCAGGGGTGGGTTCTAACTAACGCACTGCATGGCCATGCTGTGTGGGCGTGCGTGCATGCGTAGTCCAAAAAAAGTTACAAAAAATTACCCAAAAAAAAGCCAGAAAGAAGATGGCGATGCATGCCCAGTGGCAGAAACTCGGCTTCTGCGCATGCACAGAAAAAAATAAAAACCAGAAAAAAATAAAAAAAGATGGCGGCGTCCATGGACCAGAACCAGTTCCGTGACATCATCGTGATGTCACCAGCGGCTTACTACCTACTCTATAGAACCGGTAGGAGCCCACTTCTGAACAAACTAAAAGAACCAAAGCAAACAGGCTGTAGCAGAGTCTGTTCAGTGCTGGCCCACAATGGACCATCTTCTACTAAACATTTCTTAATAATGCTTTTCTGCTTTGAGTTTTATAGTAATAAATCACTGAGGTTTTGGGGGAAATGTTTTATGTTAATCCTCTCATGGAAATCTGGTTAGTGGCAGCAACAGTCTGTGTGTGTTTTTCTTATGGTCATATCCTGCATTGCTGATTCTCCTTGATCTTTATAAGTCAAGCAGGAAGGTCTGGAAGAGGATCTTCATAATATTGAAAAGTATGAAGAAACATGGTTACATGGGGTGAATTTTATATAATATTGCATGGATAAAAAAATAACTTAAAAGTTATTTTCTCTTGTATAGTAATCTTCCCTGACAGCTTTAGATTAAAATTGCAGACAGATTATTGCAAAATAAGAAGTTAAAATGATGTGTTCAAAATGGAATAAGCAAAAAGCCTGAATTTAAAGAGCTATCTAGAGAAAACATATTGGATACAAGGTTACCATGGAGTAAAGTATTTGAGAAGCTGCCACAAAGAGGAAGGAGGCAATTTATTTACCAAAGCACCAGAGGGCAGGACAAGAAACAATGGATGAAAACTAATCAGGGAAAGAAGCAATCTGGAACTAAGGAGAAATTTCCTGACAGTGAGGACAATTAACCAGTGGAAGCAGTTTGCCTTGTAGTTGTAGATGTTGGCCTTTGTGCATGCGGCAGTGCCAGAAACTGGAAGAGCTGATTTTCTGCTTTCCTGTGTGATCATGCACACCAGCCAGCTGATCATCGTGCATGCATGCACACCAGAAGACCCAGAAGACTAGCTGGCCGGAACACATGCGCATGACAGAAACTGAAAGTTCATTTTTGGGTCCGCACATCAAGGCGGGTTGTAGATATTTTTGCTGCTGGTTCACTCAGGGTTGCACTGTGTGTGTATGCATGAAGCGCATGTGCATGCAGGAATAAAAAACTACCTTCTACACATGCGTAGAAGCAAAATCCAAGATGGTGGTGCCCACGGAGACACCAATGGAACCGGCTCCATGATGTCATCATGGAGTTACTAATGGTTCTATAGAACTGGATAGAACCAGTAGGAACACACCTCTAGAAGCTCCTCTTCTGGGTTGCAGCCCAGACTAGCGTGTGCATGTGCTCCCTTTTTGGCACTCAGTGCTGAAAAGGTTCTCCATCACTGGTATAGGGCATCCTGCTTGAACAGGGAAATGGACTAGAAGACTTCCAAGGTCCCTTCCAGCTCTATTCTGATTGATTGATTGATTGATTGAATCCCCTTAGCTCAATCTACCTGTGATCTGCCTAATGTGTAGCTTCACTAGTTAATAGGTAAATCAGTCAGCTTGCAAACCTACAGCTTGGTCTACTTCTTGGTTGTGCACTAGTGAACCTGCCTCCCATACATGGGTCTCAGATGGGATGGTCAACAGTGGAGTACTTCCAGATCTGGGGGACCCAAATATATCTGTCTACTGACTAAGGTAAGCCAACATAATTTATGACTTGACTTGCCTATCTGAGAAAAATGTTGAGTGTGATGAATGTGTTATGCTTCTTAGAGGCAGAGTGATGGAGGTAGTCAGCTGGAGACCTTTCATTTCTTCATCGTCTATCTTTCATAACTCATTTCAGTTCATGCTCTTAGGGACCTAAAACAGCTGTATACACATCTTTCAACTGATGTTTCAACTGATGTTGCATGTGGTTTGTTTCTATCACTTTTCTTTTATCCACCACTCTGTAACCATTCTGGATGCCCACACTTCCAAATCTGAGAAAGCTCCATGGGGGAAGTTCTCATGATGCCTCCCCATCGGGATTTATTAGAATTGGGGGTGTCAGGAAGGAGTCAGGAAAGAAGTTTGCACAATGGGAGATTGGCCATCTCAGAACTAAGCAAATGCAAGCACTCCACCCATCACCCTTGAAAATATCACTGAAATTCCCCTTTCTGTTGCCAGAAGTGTTTACCAAGGTTGGGGAAAAAGAGCAGAATTTTTGAGCACTAATTCTCAGTCATGTGTGTGGCAATTCCTCCTTCAAATCTTTTTGCTCAGATTAGGGAAGTGTAAATTAAAGCCAATGTAGAGGTAAAAATAGATCTAAAGCTTAGAAGAACCTGAAAGAAAACTTGTGCTAAGAAGTTAGTATTTCATTTGTGTTTAACAGTGTTGACAGATGACCTCTTTTACTGGCTGATCACTTTTACTGACATATGGCAGCCAGGACATTTTAAAAGATTCTGAAAAATCTCCAGGGGACACAAAAATGTTTATTTGAGTTTCCAGGAAGCATACGCTTTCTTCTCTGTGAACCTACATCAATATATATATATATATATTTCTCTATTGAAATCAATGGCCCAATGCATGGGAATGTGGTTAAAAAAAACCCAACTGCTGAAATTATCACTTGGATTATATTTTAAGTGGAGGGTGGTCATCCAAAATTTGGTTCAGTGTTTGAAATGATCAAATAAACCTGTCAGAGATCAATCCTCGAAAGCTGTATAATAAAATCATTTCAAATACTGAAGCATATTTTTAATAGGCTCTTCCAGAAATGGGGCTTCAAAATGAATTGCATTGCCTCATTTCAAAAATCCTGCCGATGATATTTTGATAGTGATACTCTGTGCTTTGTAAGTGCATTATCATCTCTTACATGAGCCAGGGAAGTATTCCTTCAGTTTACAAGAGCATGGTAAAATAAAACTGGACATTCCTGAAATCCTTTCCTTTTGATCTATTTTCAAATTTTTCATTACATTATTTGAATTTCTGAACTTAGATGTAAGATTGAGTAGAAGAATCTTGTGTTGTTTTTAGTGGTTTTAAATGTATCCTCTGCCTCTTTTCAGATCTGCAGAGTAAGTATGTCAAAGGTTGACTAAGATAATAAAGATAAATACATTAACATCTGGAAAATAAGCAACTCTGTAATGAAAAACCAGGAAAATGGGATTAACTCATAATAATAATAATAATAAATAAAACCAGACATGCAGATGCCAGATGATTTTGTCATCTCAAAAATACTTTTTTTCTATTTCTGTTTAACTGGCTGCCTTCATTTAAAATAAAATAAAAACAGATCAACAGTGAGAAAGGAAAATATACGTATCCTATTAAAGGAAGTATCTATTCTGATTTGTTTTGTATTGTTTTGTTTTTCTGGAGTTTGTTTTTCTCTCTCTGATCCAACTGGACTCTGTTGAAAAATGTGTTTTGTTTTGAACTAATTTGGTGTATTCCTTTCTCACATGGTAACATAGTTGAAGGTTCCATTCAAAGTCTTCCTTGCAGAACATTATAAAGTTTACAATAAAACAAAATAAGCTGAACCTTAGAAATCTGATAGGTGCAAGCAAATATGTTGATTTTAGCTTTTATACAGTTGCTCATATTCCTCACCACAAATTGGTTTCAGTCCCATTTTTATATTAAGATTTTATTTCATAAAGTCTGCATAAATGTAGACAAAATGCATTTTGAACACATTGTTCATATTTTCCCATTATGAAAACTTTTGTAAGAAATTATACCTTTATTTGCCTAAAACATGGCACAAAATTATATTAAAAATTGACATGATTTAAGTATTTTGTCTATACTTTCCCCAAGATATAATTGTTATCTTCACGTTTTTAATTTATATATTTTGTGCACACTTTTTGAATTGTCAAATGCATTTTGAAATTCTGAAAAGCATTCATTTGGTATTCAATCTCTTTCCAATGTTCATATTATTAGACACTGTTAACTGGGAAACTCATCAAAAATCAAAGCCAAATAATTCCTGTGCTATCTTTAATAGAGGTAAGTGGTAGTGATTTAAGTTTTTAAAGGCCCAAATGATAATACTGTGTGAGTTTAGAGATAGAGAAAACTTACGTATATCTGTGGTTTTTCTGTGCTGTGATTTATTTTTAATGAAAGAAACTGACTGACTGACTTTATGAAAGTATTTCTCCCTAGGAAAATTGTAATTGTACTATTGTAATATTAGGACCAGCATGCATATACATGTACTGATTTCAGGTGTTATATATTCAGATTTAGATGTTGAATATGCTGCTTTGTTTGATGGTTTGCAAGAAGCAGCCAAGGGGGCTGAACAAATCATGTGCTAAACTTCTTTGCAATAAGAAAAGATTGCCACAGTGCTTTATAATCAACTTCTTAAAGGAACAAAACTCTATCGTGATAATGATACACTTCAAACTAGTCACACTGCTGTTCCATGAGGCTTTCCTGGCAGTGTTGCAAATGAACGCTGAGTGCTTAAGTAGTTGCTAAGTAGTAAAGTAGTAACATCATTCTGTGCATATAGTCAAGATGGCCACATGATCATGGAAATGTCTTCAGACAATGTTGACTCCCTTGGCTAAGAAACAGAGATGAGTATCATCCCCTAGAGTGAGACACGACTGGACAGGAGAAACCTTAGCAATAGAAATAGCACTTACAGTAGATTTATATACCGCTTCACAATGCTTTACAGTCCTAGCTAAGCAGTTTACAAAGTCAGCATATTGCCCACAACAGTCTGGGTCCTCATTTTACCCCCCTTGTCAGGAGGGAAGTCTGAGTCAACCTTGAGCCAGTGAGACTCGAACTGCCAAACTGATGGCAGTTGGCAATCAGCAGAACTAGCCTGCAATACTACATTCTAACCACTGTGCCATCACACTCATGGCTTACCTTTACCTTTAAGATATACAAATCAGTCTATTTCCAATTTGTGATTTTCAAATGACAGCATCTTTCTGTGATTTTAAATAATGTCAAGGAAAATCACAGGCAGGTTTCTATGCATTTTCCCTTAATATACATAGTAACTGGGTTCCCACTACTTAACCAGTTGTGTTAAGGATCTAGAATGTTGTATGAACCAATGCACCTCAGAATCTTAGTACTGGGTCAAAAGCAGGGTAACCTTATTTCCAAATTGTACCAGAGCAATTGTTAAGTCAAAGTGTCTGCCCTGGTAAGGCATCTAGTATATTTCCTAAATCTAACATGCATTAGAAAATTACCATGGATAAATTTCCAGTTTAGTTTGCATCCCAAATCCTGTATAGTCAGCCACCATATCCAGATCAGAGTAAACATACAGCTAACAGAAATGTTTATTCATTAATGATGAAAAATGATGTTTATTCATTAAACACTAATATGCAAGAAATCAAGTCAGTTGCAAACTGGAATAAAAGACAAGCAAAGCAGGGGTAGAATAAGACGTGAACAACAGGCAAGAGCTAAAAAAGATTATTTAGTAATAGAAATCTTATTATCTAAAAAGTACAAAACTTTCCAGAACCCCTTGAAACCATATCTAGCTTTAATCCTTGGCATACATACTGTAGCAGCAGAATAAATATGAAAATTAGGATATCAGATAATCCCTCCTCCATAGTTCATGTTCAAAGCAACAATTTAGGAATGATGTATCCAAGAAAAAGCTATGGAGCATGACCAAGCCCTGTACAGTCAGTTCTCCAAGGAAATAAGCTGGAGGTTATAAACCAACAAGAGCACAAGCTGTCCATTACAAAATCATTGCTAAGGCCTGGAAACATGCCACACACCTCCCAACCCCATGTGTAGCACTCAAGCTGTTGCTGTAAATTTGGCCAAAGTCAAAAAGGCCATGATGTAATGGAGTTTTCCTCCTGCGCTCCTGGCCCAAAATCGGATGGGATACCAATCAATGCTGAAAGGAAGAGGCATAGAGGTGTTCATCGACCAATCAGCATGAATCTTTGCTTTAAGATCCCAAAAGAAGGAACCTTAACTGGGTAGTAACTGAGTGGATTAAGAATATTGTAGCCATTATGTACCTATCTTTTCCCATATTAATTTTTGCATTTTTCCCATTAATAAGTTTGGTTTTGCAGGCAGTTTCCCTTATTTATATGTAGGTTTAGAGCTGAAGGCTGCATCATAAAATTCAGGAAAATGTGCAGATTGATCCATATATTCCAGAAAGCAAAAACAATGTGAACCAACAACATTTTTGTTGTCCTTAATTATCTTCCATTTTAAGTCTAAAGTTTTATTTAAATTGTATATGTGTGTGTGTGTGTGAAAAAGTAAAAAAAGGGGGGGGGAAAGAACTGCATATGTTCCCTTCTCAAAAATGGTTTTGTATACTGTACTGAACCACATTTTGCATTCATGCTAAAAGAATCTTGGCCATCTACCCAAAGAGCATGAGAACTGGCCAGAGGAGTAACAACAGAAGACAGCCAAGGGAAAAATACTTAATGTATCATTTAAAACCCAATTTAGTGTTTGCCTTCGGAAGCCTTAATTTGTATGAAGAAATTTGTTAGCTTTTTCCTAGAATGGATACGTATACATACCCAATTTTAACAAATTATCTGTTGAAAGCAAACCAAAAATTTGTCATGTGTGGTTGGATACACAAGACCCAAAAATGTCAGAATTCATCTACAAATGGATATTATTTTAAAGTCGTCAAGTACTTTGACAATAAAACAGTTTCCCATGATAGAAATGAACATTTTATCTTCATGGATGGGGTCTAGTGAACAAACTCAAAGTTTAATTCTAGCACATTTTAAACCAAGTTGAGAAAATCTCGGTTTCTTTATACGTTACAGCATTAGTGTGTAGTGTTTTGGCTGTTGGTGGATGCTTAATGTCTGAACATTGAGATTATTTAAATGCCATCTCATGCATCATACCCTTGGAACAGCTGTGCAACTGAATCCCTTACAGATGTTCAAGTTTATCTAATGTACATGGAGAAGCAGGACTGTGGAAACCAAATCTACCACTCATCTATTTATGTTTGTCAGAAGGTCCACAGAGAGATTCTTTGTGTGTCATGGACACCACTCATTTAGGTCTTCCTTGTCTGCTTCACTTAGAATACAATGGAATGGAATGAAATTGGCAGATGAATTTGAAGAGCCTTCATTGGCAGAAACAGTAGATGAGGTTCAGAGGAGCTTAAAAAAATGGTTGCAGAAGGATGGGAGAGGTGAATTTTGGAGGTCAATATTTTTGGTGGGCATGGAAAGGATGCTAATGGGAAAGTCCTGTGTTGTGTTTGAGGACTTATTGGGTCCTTGGAGAAGCTCTCTTTGTTTTTAATTTGGTTCTATTTAGGGTTGACATTACAGTTTTTGCTTTCTTCCATAAAATGGTTGAAAACATGTCTCCAATTTTGGGAACTGTGATTAGAGATGGTTCTGAGGTTGCAGAAAAGATTTAGTAAGCTCATATGCAGTCCTGGCTTTCAGACTGCTTTTCTTTGAACCAGGATATTTCTGAGAGAAATTTAATTTACCTATCTGTGACATAATATTACATCCATGTGTCATCACATATGAACCACTTTCTAGGAAACAGCAACTATGAAATGCCACTGGACAACCCTACAGTCTAAACAGGTTCTAGCTTTGACAACATAATTAACTATCTAGATCAAGTCTTGCTTTATGTTCTCTATCTGTTAAGAAATTGAAACTTACTAGTGGAAAAACTAACATCAATCGCCCTTGATTTCTGGAGTCTACAGAAGCATATACATATAGTAGAATTTTTCCCCAAAAGGAAGAGAGTGGTTTACCATTTCCTTCTTCTAGGGAGTTTTGTTTGATTTCCCAGTTTAGTCCAGTGATGTTGGAACACAAAGGAGGGACTACAACCATAATGGGAGAAAGCAGGGATATTATATAAAGGTTTTTCTGAACTGGTGGAGAGGGGAACATGAGAAAGAAACTCACAGACTCTTAATTCCACTAGATGAAGAATTTCTCTGGTAGCCTTTCAAAATTCTTTTACCTTACCCTGCTGAAGAGCTTTCCAGAAATTGAAGTGGTTCTTGTTTCTTGAATTAGCCTGCTTAGAGGCTTAACATTTCCTTCTTCAACTTGGTGGCAGATGGGTAAAAAATGCTAGTATTAGGTGAGGATTATGGGGGTTAGTTCCATTTTATTTGGAGAGCATTACAATGGGCAATTTGGATGCACAGTATAGCAATAGCACTTAGACTTATATACCACTCACAGTGCTTTACAGCCCTCTCTAAGCAGTTTACAGAGTCAGCATATTGTCCCCAACAATCTGGGTCCTCATTTTACCCGACCTCAGAAGGATGGAAGGCAGAGTCAACCTTGAGCCAGTGAGAACTGAACTGCTGAACTACTGGCAGCCGGCAGTCAGCAGAAGTAGCCTGCAATATTGCATTCTAACCACTGCGCCACCACGGCAGCAAATAATGTTCATGTAAGTATTCCCAACAAATGTCAATATGACAAGTGTGCAGATATCAGATGCAAGTAAATCGCTGGAAGGTTTTGTGGTGTC
>JANHFT010001956.1:59513-76449 GCA_032467955.1 Pseudoxenodon macrops | reverse complement strand
CGTTACGCGGCGCTAGGGATTCGAACCGCCAAACTGCCGAGCTTTCTGATCGACAAGCTCAGCGTCTTAGCCACTGAACCACCACGTCACTCCTCCCCCCCACCTCTCTTTTGCGCACATCCGAAAGAGGTTTCCACGGACTAAATTCAAATCCAGATTTATTGGGACGATCGAAGATCAATAATATTACGGGGCTAATTACTGCCGAAAGCTTGCAAGTTCTCTTGGGAACCGAACCGCTCGCAATTGGCGGCCGAACTTTTAAGGGTCAACGGGTGATGAATTAAGACGCTAAATGCCATCGGGCATTTCCAGACTGCTGTGGTTTCTACTCAGGGCTGACCATGGTTGTTAGCTTTACTGGAGGGCCACGATAAACCTTGATAAAACCATGATTCAACTACGACTCTCCGCAGCGGGGGCCATCAGAGGTAGCAAAAGTCGCTGCATCCCATTCACAGTTTAATTTCTTTCTGTCTACGTTTCCTCCCCTCCCCAAATTTGATTCCCTCACATCTTAGCATTTGCTATGGGGGGAGAGCTGCAAAAATTGTACCGGTAGTCCCCGACTTACAATAGCTCGTTTAGTGACCGTTCGAAGTTACAACGGCACTGATTAAAGTGACTTATGACCGTTTTTCACTCTTACGGCTCACGGGATCAGAAATTCAGATGGGATTCGTATTTATGGCAACCGCAGTGTCCTGGGGTCACGTGATCTCCTTTACGACAAGCAAAGCCCCCATGGTCACGTGATCAAAATCCAGGCGCTTGGCAAGTGACTCACATTTATGACAATGGCCGCGTCCCAAGATCATATGATCCTCTTTTTGCGACCTACTGACCCGCAAAGTCAATGGGGGAAGCCCGATTCGCTTAACAACCGGTTGACTAGCTTAACCGCCGCAGTGATTCACTTAACAACTGTGGCCAGAAAGGGGCGAAACCCCACTTCACAAACATCTCACTTAACGACAGAAATGTTGGCCGGTCGTAAATCGAGCTAAACGAACCAGATTCTGCCAGGCTACATGCACCAGATCTACTAAATTCTACTGTCCATGTCACACCTTCTCCTCTCGTTCTACCCTCCCAAACAAGATTCATATTTATTTACTTCTGAGAAGTGGTTTTTAAATCACCCTCTGTACAGTTTCTGGGTAGCACCTCCTAACCCAAGTTGACATACATAAGACGTTGGGTTTCCATCCATTATGGCCACTGAAGCAAGCTTGCTTGGGGGGAAACTCCTTCTCCTGCCCCATAATTTCATCTCTCCAGACTCCAAAACACCATCCGAGAAACAGAATCCTGGAGAACATCCTGAAGAACATCTCAGATCAAAGCTGAGAGGAGACCATCACCAAGAGCTCTTCAACTTCACTCGCTTTTTTCCCCCTTACCTCAAATATGTTGGACGTCTCTGTAGGATACGGATGGGAGATGATTTCGGATTGGTCGTTGTACCACTTAAGCCCGCCCAGGAAGCCGTGGTCATCCAGATCGTTGACGTCTAATTCGGAGAGATCAAGTTCGGGAAGATCTGGACAGAGAGGTTGGTCTTCCCCGACTAAAGCGGCACACTGCGAAGAAGCAGAAAGGAGAGAGAAGAAGATAAAACGAGAGAAGAAGGAGAAGGACAGAACTTTCTTGCAGAGAACGGCATCTCTGCTCATCCCCTCCCTTTATAAATCAAGCAGAGTTGGCTGTACAGGCAAGTCTTCGAGTCCACTTAGTGACCAAGTTACAACGGCACCAAAAAAAGTGACCGATGAATGTTTTTTCACACGTACGACCATTGCAGTATCCATAGGTTGAACAACTAGCCTTGTGGTGCAACTGGAACTGAACACACTCAAAACCGTAGAAATGGTGGTAGAAACCTTCCCATAATTCCACCACTTACAATACTAGACAACACAGTATCAACAGTAGAGACCTTCCAATTTCTAGGTTCTATCATATCTCAAGACCTAAAATGGACAGCTAACATCAAAAATGTCATAAAAAAACACAACAAAGAATGTTCTTTCATGCGCAGAGGGTCAAAAATCATGACGAAGACAACAGACGTGCACTTCCGAACTGGTAGGGAACATAAGTAGATTTCACCCCTGCTATATCTGTACTGATTTCGCATTCTCTCTAAAAATTAACAGAGTCATTACTGTATATTTCACACTATGGAAGAATCTTCAAACGTGGATTTTTCATCTGAATATTCTCTCTTCCTTCTAGTATCTATTCAGGATATATGATGATCCCTAGTTCCTCAGCTGTTCAACTATGTTTACCACTAACTCAAGGTTATTTCAAAATTGTTACTCAATTTTATACAGCTTGCAAATGACAAGAAATTTCTTTTTGCTCTTTTAGATATTTTCCTTCTCTTTTTTTGTGGTTATTCATATATTTCTTCACAGAAAACAGAATAATGCAAAATATACACCAGAGTTTCCCTGAAGTTAATTAAATTTAGAGAACACATAGGACTCTGCATGATATAACACCATGAACTAACATAAGAGATATGGACTGCAGAACTCAGGACAACTATCCTATGAGATTGGAGAACAAACTTAGTTTTTTAATATCTCATCACTTGCCAACTAGTTGCTGTCTTTAGCAGCTCAGACTAATCTTCAGTTAATTTATCCTATTACTATAAAAGGCTTTTCCCATGCCTATTTTTATGCTATTTTGGACAGCAAATAATGTATTTATTTTATATAGTTTTGCCACATTACTATGGAAATATCACAAATTTGCAGATGTAATTAAAATAAGGAAATACATTTTACAAAAGAAAGTGACAAAATAATAGGATTGATACAAAATGTATTTTGCATTCTTTTGACCCAGATGGGATCAGGAAAGAACAATATTAATCCTCTTCTGATCAAATCATTCTTTAATACAGTCAATCATAATTTATTTTTAAACTTCTTCTGTGGGATGAATAAGAAACTTGATATCACATGAGTAAATTTTTTACATTCAGAAACAGCAGGAAATGTTGTTATTTAGATTTATATCCCATCTTTCATTCATGAGCTCAGGACAGTCATTCCCTTCTCCTGTTTATAATTTCAACAGGTTCCTGAAGGGTTGAGACAGTGTAAGTGACCCAAAGTCTCCTTTTGTCCTTTTGGGAGATTCATGTGAAAGCCCTGGCAGATGTGCTTTCAGCTTCCATTGGGCTCCAGCTTCATATTATTTCCCTTTTTAAAAATCCACACACAGGTGCTGAGATTGCACTTCATGATGAACTCTTTGATCACAGAAAGTGAAAATCATGTACCAAGCAGTTGCAGGCTTGAGAAAGGCTAATGAAGTCAAGCTGAATCCTGGAAGGATACAGGAACTGTAGACTGATCATTCCCAGGCCCAAGATCTGTTTGACAGAACAATTCAACTATTGTCTTAGATCTATTTTGACATAAGAGCCCCAGATGGCTTGTTTGACATAGAGAGCCTTTGGTGTCTAGAAGCTTTAATTGATACAAAGTGAGGTATCTACGGTACCGATTGGAGTACCATACTGTAAATGCATCATGTCTATAGTATACTGTATAATGAAAAATACAAGATGCTTACCAGTTGTTTGAGGGGGGATCTGAAATGTTAATTTTTAATGTTTAAAGTAACAAAAATAACAGCAACAACCAATCCACCATGGGATGCCTCCTTGTGTGGTGGTGGGGTTTATTGCTCTCAATCATGCTAAGAGGTCTGCTGGTGGTACTGTAGATACTGATATGGTTTCTCAGACAAATCTTAGCCAAAGGAACAGAACAAAGAGTATCCCTATTACCATTCTGAATGGTGAAAAGTAGTAAACAAATTTCCCTGAATTGGCCATTCCCTGGAGCAACAAGGACTGTGTATGATGCTGTAACTCCTGAACATTAGATGACATCTGGCTTCAGTTTTCTTCTGCTAGGTAACCAGGACAAAGAACTGCAAAATGACTGGAAGAAAATCACACACACACACACACACACACACACACACACACACACGGTGTGGGGGGAGACAGAGAGAATGAAAATCAAGAAATTATAAAATTCAAACATCTATAAATTTGACATTTATATGATAATTTCCATGAAATATGCAGCAAAGAAACAAATTATTGGCTCATTACAAGCTAACATTTTTATAATGAAATCAAAAGAAAAAACAAGCATCTAAAACAAGTTAGAATAGTTTGAAATTTGAAATTGAATGGCATTAATGTAATGCAATCAAAGTTACTAATATAGTACTTGGGCAGTCCACTATAAAGCAGGTATTATTGACTAGGCACAAGGTGAACTAGATTGCAACAAGAAATGAAAAATTAGGTATATAGATACCTCAGCATGGTGAATATAAAAAAAATGAAAGCAAGGCAAACTGTAACAAAACATGACATTGGCTTCAGACTGGATGCATGAAGAAGAAAAACAAGGATTAGTCTTGTAGAATAAGAATAAGATTGCCATAAAATGAGGAAAAATAAACCCTGAGAAGAACAGCAAATGCAGCTTATGAAAAAAGTTGTTCATTTTCTAATACAGTGCTACAGCAAAATCATCCATTATTGAATTTTACTAATAGATGTGTCACGGGATGCAATGGCTCAGTGGTTAAAGATGCCAAACTTGTCAGTTGGAAAGCTGACAGGCCAGATTTGAGACCTGAGTGACACGTAACGGGGTGAGCTCCTGTTACTTGCCCCAGCTCCTACCATCCTAGCAGTTTGAAAGCATACAAATGCGAGTAGATCAGAGGTAGGTTCCTACCTGTTCTATCTGGTTCTATAGAGTAGGTAATAACTCCACGATGACATCACGGAGCTGGTTCCTTCGGTGGCTCTGTGAATGCCGCCATTTTGGATTTTAAATTGTGCTTCTGTGCATACGCGGAAGCTATTTTTTGCTTGCAGTGCTCGCGCACTTTGCGCGTGTGCTCAAGATGTGGCCTTCAGCGAACCAGAAGTAAGAAGATTCAGAACCCATCTCTGGAGTAGATAAATAGGTACCACTTCAGTGAGAAAGTAACAGAGTTTCATGTGGCTCAGCCTATAATCATGCTGGCAAAAAGGACTACTGAAGAGTCTTCAAACAGCACTGGCCTCCTTGGCTAGGAAACAGGGATGAGTACCGCTCCCTATATTTAGATAAGACTGGAAAAGAGAAACCTTTCATTGCACCTTTAATAGATGTGTCAATATGAAATAACAGTAAAGGAGCTCCAAAAAGAATTGGAAAAGACTATAAAATATCAGGACCTTACAACTGAAATAGAGAGATTATGGAATCAACAGTTTTTTCCCCATAGTTATTGGATTATTAAGAGTTCTAACAGTACAATTGTCAAAACATTTGAAAAAAAATGATTATTTGATCTCATGTCATTCAGTTTACAAAAAATAGCTTTGCTTGGAACCTCACATATGATATTTGGAAAATTCTTGTGCTGAATAAAGTTATTTATTTATCCTAAACCACCAACATTTGCTGACTATTCTGAGGGAGGAAAAAGAAAGAGAGAAGCTACATTATTTCCCTGCCCTGAAAACTGCCTAGATGCATTTCTGTTTGATGTGCTTCTCCTAAGAGTAGTGAAAGTTCATAACTGCAAGAGTTTCTTTTACAGAACATGAGTCCACCTTTTATTACAAAAGGATAATTTGTGGAGATGTCTAAGGATCATCTCAGTTTGGTTTAATAAAGGAAGGATTTCTGAATAAAGTGCTCTCTTGCTTTGTAGATGAACCTTGTATTTCCTGCCAAAGGCCTTTGTGAGTTGGGAAATGGACAAAATAGCAATAGCGCTTAGACTTATATACTGCTTCACAGTGCTTTTACAGCTCTCTCTAAAGGGTTTACAGAGTCAGCATATTGCCCCCAACAATATGGGTCCTCGTTTTACCCATCTTGGAAGGATGGAAGGCTAAGTCAACCTTGAGCTGGTCAGGATCGAACTCCTGGAGTGAGCAGTGAGTTAGCCCTCCAGTACTGCATTCTAACAGCTCTTTATTTATTATATAAATCCAATTTCTGATTTATTTAAATAAAAGCTTTAAAGTATTTCTGCAAAGAATTTTTTTTAACATGAAGGCTGTTTAGATATGGTACCCTGGACATAAACCTTGGGCAAGTTTTCTATCTGATTAGAGACTCTGCTGAGGTGAAGATCTCTACATGTCTTTCAAATATATATACCCTTTTCTGACCATTTGCTGAACTGCCAGACCAGGGGTCGGCAACCCACAACTCTGGAGCCACATGTGGCTCTTTTATCCCTCTGCTGTGGCTCCCTGTCACCAGTCAGTTCCACAATTGATAGGGCTTTCAGTTAGGACAGGTAGAGGAAAAAATATGTCATGCTAGGAGGAGACTCTATGGTGGGGGAACTGCACTTCCAGTCAGCAGAGGAAAAAGGACACTATGCTAGGAGGAGACTCTATGGTGGGGGAACTGGACTTCTGGTCAGATCAAGAATTGAATGAGGGACTTCCAGTTAGGAACTTTGAGGCTCTTTGAGTGTTTAAGGTTGCCGACTCCTGTGCCAGACTGAGGTGACAGCCTCTACTTCTTCCTCAACATATTTGTTATACAAATAGGCAAAGCAATTAACTGCACGTTTTACCTAACAGGAAATCCTACTGAAAAGCAAGGGGAAAGAAACATTGCATAGGATTGGATTGCCAGAAAGGACTCTGATCACATATTAAAGAATGAGATGGAAGCAATTTTATTCTAGAGCACCAGCTTAAGTGTTCATTTTACTGAGGTCAGAGTCAAAAAGTATAAAGCTCTCTTCTTTCCCACGATGTTCAAAGGCTTTATCCCAGGATTAGCAATCAGGTGCCAATTTTAAGAGTCAGACTTTGAGATTCATTCACTTAAAGACAATAGTCATGCTTCATGAATTTCAAATTCAGCAACTTCTCATACATTTTACTTTTGGGCGGTGTATCTTAATTTCTCTGGCTTTCTTTGAAATTGGCCGGTGGTAGATTATTCCATTATGAGTTGTCACAAGGATCTTGAAAATGACAAGTAATAAAAGCGAGAAACAAAGGAATTTATGATTAAGCTACAATAATCCTGCATCTGGGATTAAATCACTTGTGTCAGAGAAAACGTGTCCAAGTTTGCATATCAACAAACATTTAGATCATTTCTACAGCAAAAACAAATGCAGGACTTGCTGATTTGCCAAACAGATTGTAAGTAAGAGATTTTTTAATGGTAAGCAACCTAACACCCCACCCCCCAATCATCATCATCATCATAATCTCCTCCTCCTCCTCCTCCTTCCCACTTTCTGATAAGCAAAGCCAAGAGGGTAGGCCAGATTTGCTTAATAGCCATGTGATTCACTTAATATGTCTTCTATTTCACTTTATGATGGTGACAAACAAAGTTGTAAAATGGGGCCAAATTCACTTAACAACCACCCTACCTTAGCAACAGGAATTCTGGTCCTGGTTGTAGTTGTAATTCAAGAACTATGTGTATGATTGTAAGATGCTAAGGTATCATATTGTATACGCCTAGAGTAGACTAAAGAGAAAAAATGGAAAACGTACATGCAGAAGCACAAAATTACTAGATTTTTACAGAGAAGCAAGTGTGCTAGTATAACCAATGACCCTTTACTAAGCTGACCTTTGAGTCTAGATGTGATAGCTTGTCCACTTCTCCATGGCTGCTTTTAAGGAAATGCCTCCTAGAATACTTAATTTTGGATCTAACAAGCTTTGTAATAGATCACTGTGTCCTTTGCACTAGCTATAAAGCTAAGATATCCATGATTAAATTAAGAGCTTAACTACTTTTCACTCTCAGAAATCTTCAGTACCAGATGACATTGCCCATTATGGTCCTATTTCCTCTTAAAGGTATGCATTGTTATTAATGCTGACATCTTTACTTAATTTCTACATTATTGTTTTCTTTATTGAAACATTTTAGCTGACAGCAATTATAATACATCGAAACAATAAAGAATCTCGTTAAATCTGCAGCAATCCCTATAAATGTTTTTCTATAAAACAATCAATTTAATGCAGATCACAAAAGTTAAGGATTAGAAAGAAGACTGAAATGACAAAAAAAAGATTATATGTAATAATTTATTTAATTTTCTCCCTAGCCTTTTCCCATAAATATAGGGTCTGCTATTTTTTTCTTGTGAATTGTTTGGAGATTATTTGACAAAAATTCAGTAATTTTCCTTCCTAACTCAGGAAGGCTTAGTTGGTTATTCCTTTGTCTCCTGTTACAGCTAAAGATAAAAAGAACATGTTGCAAATGAACCCAGAATTTTCTTTTCTATAAAGTTTTGTTTGCTCTTTCCTAAACATACGAGTATTTCTTTTTGATATCAAAGTGTGACATCACTTTATTCCCAGGCTTGATTTTGGTTCATCTTAAATTCACAGACTCTCTTAACAATAATCATTTTAGCTAGGGATGCTTAAAGGTGTACTTCCGTCCACCTGAAAGACCAGTCATCTGGATAATTGAAAATATTTGGAGGGGAAATGGTTAAACCTATTGCAGGACTGCCAGAATATTATTGTAGTATCTCCATGTTCCATTCTTTCCAAGAATCAACCCTTAGCATTGTTGGACATGTGTTGAGAATTAGTCAGAATTAGAGGGTCACTTGTGAGATGTTCTTTGGTCTTTCTCAAACTTGGCAACTTTAAGATGGGCTTCAACTCTCAGAATTCCCCAGCAAATGTTCCTTGTATATAAGAAAAGTCCTGGTGGTGACCACAAGAAGCTCCATTAAGTCATGCTGACATTACATCAACTCTCCTTTCCCCACAGTGATCCTGGGAGCTCAATTTAACAAACTACATCACTGTTTGGTTTGGTGGCTGCAGTGCCTCAGAGAGAAAGTCCATTCAGAGAGTGGTAAGGACAACCAAGAAGATTATAGGAAGCTTGCTTCCTATTATTCAGGATACTGCTTATAAGCACTGAGTTCTTAGAGTATAAGCATTGTTAGAGACCCCACACACCCACTTCACAATCTGTTTCTGTTGCTCCCCTCTGGGTGGAGGTTTCGAAGTATTTCTAGCAGGACTACCAGATTCTGTAACAGCTTTGTTTCCTATGCCATCCATCTGGTAAACTCGCAAGATTCATTTTTCTCGCCATGTATATGTATACATCAGAGGTGGGTTCTGGATCTTCTTACTGCCAATTTGCTCAGGGGTGTGCTGTGGCTGTGCACACGCTTTGCATGCATGTGCATGTGCAGTGCTTTAAAAAAGCTTCTGCACATGCGCAGAAGCAAAAAGCAAGATGGTGGCACCTACGCCGCTGCCGAAAGAACCGGCTCAGAGGCATGGCAGGCCCGAGTCACTAATGGTTCTAGCGAACTGGGCCACAAAGTTACTAATGGTTTGGTAGAACCAGACCAAACTATTAGGAACCCACCACTGGTATACATTCGAACTAGACTGTGTTGTTTCTCCATGTCATATCATATATGTGCAGAGGTGGGAATCAGCAGGTTCTGACCAGTTCTGGAGAACCAGTAGTGGAAATTTTGAGTAGTTAGAAGAACAGATAAATATCACCTCTGACTGGCCCTGCCCCCATCTATTCTCTGCCTCCCAAGTCCCAGTTGATCGGGAGGAAATGGGGATTTTGCAGTAACCTTCCCCTGGAGTGACAGTATCCATCCCCTGCCATTCCCACCAAGCCACACCCACCAAGCCATGCCAAGCCCACCAAGCCATGCCCACAGAACCAGTAGTAAAAAAAATTGGAACCCACCACTGTATATGTGGGTATATGCATAATTCTGTATTTATTTATTTAGTCATGTTTATGTAGTGTATATTGGAGGTGGAAACCCTTTAATAGCTGTATGCAACAAAATTTCATTTTAATGTAGGCCGATTAGAGTACATTCAAAGTGACAATAAAGTTATTATAAGTCCAAGTCTAAGAGCTGATTGCTGAATTTAGCTCCTGGCTTGGAATAATTCTGAACTATGAGGTTCCCTACAGTTTCTAATCAAACGTTCTGTTCTTTTTCTGCTCTGGTCAAGGTATCCTTCCTGCTACCCCTTTTTCTGCTACCACTTCTTCACTGCAGTCAAAAGCAATGTTTAGACCCGATTGTCAGTTTTCCTGTTGATGATCTGCTTCTCCCTAGAGAAGGACTAAAAGGGTTAATGGTTTAGCGAGCACAGAAGTGCTCCTGGTTTAGCACTAACTGACTTTTAGTAGGTCTGGGATTATCTCTGCACAGATCAGAGTCAGGTTGCACTCCCTTCATTTCCTGTCTCTCTTTTTTTTTCCCCTCTACGTCTTCCCCAACCTCTTTTGCCATGACCAAACTCGCAAATCAACAGATGGGGCATCGTTGGGAGGAAAAAGAAGAAGAAAGAAAGAAAAAAATCTCCATGAGGTCTCAAGGTCCCCAAAGTAACTGCTTAAACCTAACTCCCTGCACAGATGGCCAGGGACAGAGGGGGGTGCGAAATATCTGATTACTAGACTGAAACTCCCAGGGCTTCTTTTGAACCTTAATGGATTCCAAGGTGGTATAGCTCATAATATGATTTTCTTCTGCTTTGGGCTTTTAGCTTCAAACAGACTATGATGCTTCATCTAAACCATTTAAGAAAGCCACTTCCCCGCCCCCACCCCCAAGAAGAAGAAAAAAGAAAAAGGGTAGCTCTTTGTCTGAAGGTCTGTGTGGCAAATCCTAACCTTGTTATTAGTATAATGATACTGACAGCAGCATATAGCCTTCCAAGCTGCTATTCTATGCAGGGCAGCTCTGGTTTAGTAGCAATTAGCATCAATTACGATGGCGCTTGCTGGGAACTGGATGCCCAGTCCTTCTTGGCTGCAGGTGCAGGATTATTATTCCCGTGACCCTTCCTTCCGAGAGCCCATCTTGAGGATAGGTGGGGGAGAACACAGTCAGAAGGGACACTCCTGTTTGTTCATCTTCTTCAGGCTTTATCAGCTAGTTCAGCTACAGACAACAGATGGCAAAAAAGTGACAGAGAAGGCGAAAGATCGCATCTGGAATGGCGGCTTCTTCAGTTGAGGAGTTCTTTACGTACAGAGGTAGTGAAGGTTTCGTTTGCAATCTCCCCCCCCCCCAGAATGGAGAAGTCCTTTCTAAAGCAGGAAGCATCTGTGCCAAATGAATTTCAAAATGAAATCCGAATTAAAATACATGAAGAAATGTATACAGAATCAACCATCTGAGTACCAACCAGTGCTACATTTGTCATTAATTCAGGTTTGGGAGAATTTCCAAACATTCCAATTCATGAACAACTTGCTCAAATGTATTTATATTATTTTTGGAACATTAAAAACTAACTTAACAAACAAAAATAAAGTGCAGTCAAAGTTTCTCACTAGTCCTCCATAAAAATGAGCAAAGGTTTTCTTTCCATCATCTATAATATCAGTGATGTGAGACCACTTAAAATTATTCGTGCTCTTCAATCTATAATCCAATCAAAGCAGTATTGAACCATCTGGTGCTAAATGTGAACATATTCAATAAACTCAACAAAGTGGACAAATGCAAATAGCTTATCTGATCTAGATCTTAAATCTGCTTTCACTGAGAATCATTTGGGCTAGAAAAGATTTGCAGTCTGGGAATGAAAAGTTTACCAACCAATCAACTTACTACGTGGGGCAGACAGACTCTGTGACTTTCAGTTAAAGGTATCTCTTACTGTAGCTTGTTTTTCTGTTTATGGAAAAAGTCTCCTTTATACAAGTTTGCTCCATGGCAGAAAATTAAGAAAATATTCTTCAAATAGAAAGGCATAGAACATGATCTACAGCAGGCATGATGAATGGGAAGGAAGACTATTCAACTATTGTTTCATTGGTATCATTGTTTCTGTAGACAGATACAATCTTTCATTTTTCTATGTGGATCATGCCCTATGAAAATTTAAATATGTTCATGAAAGACAGATCCTTACAGATTTCTATAGAACGTTTTCTGCTTCAAGGACATAATTGTGTCCCTGCTAAAATTGCAGGCAGGATCTGCAGTATATAACCTGGTATGATTGAAACATTTGTTTTGTGTTGTTATTACACTTCCATTATGAGAGATAAGCCTGTTGGAAATGCTTCAGGCTAGATTGCCAGAACTGAAATGATAGACAATTGCAAATAGTGTGTAAAGGTTACATTCATTCTTGATTAAATTAATTACATTCTCAAAGAATTGTTTTAGATCCATTGTACTAAGGCAAACAATAAGATGAATATTTCCTCTAAGTCTCTTCTGTGATATCAAATTCCCTTTATACCCAAGAATCATTTCAGTTTAAAAGACATACATGTACACACACACACACACACACACACACACACACACACACACACACACAGAGGGTGGTGGTGTCTTTTTAAAAATTTATAACTCTTTCCCAGAGGAACAAAAACTTGTTGCGGAATTACAGTTCAAAGAAAACATAAAGGAGTTAAACAGATGGAAAATCCTGTAATTCTATCAAGACACAAATGAAAGCACCACTTTTTGTGAATTTAATCACTTGGCAGAATGAAAATGGAAAACAAGTTCTTGATAGGAAACCTGAAACAATTCAATGCTGGCCATTGTGAGTAGGAATTCCAGTGGTTCAATGCACACAATTGCCTGGACATGCTAGAAGTGCTACGTGACCAAACCTTCTTTTCTCTGGGATGAGAAATACGCCCTCAGCTCACCTGCTCTCACACACACCTGCATGTTGAGAAGACCAAAGTTCATAAAGGACACCTACTTCAGTTGGAGGCAGCTGCTGAGAATCTTTCTTCTGAATAAACTGTTAGTAAACTTGGAATTCTGCATCCAGTTTTGGTTACCATGTTATAAAAAAGACTCTGGAAAAAATACAGAGAAGATCAACAAAGATGATTAGGGGACTAGAGGCTAAAGCATATAAAGAAGAGTTGCTGGAATTGGGTATGTCTACTTTAATGAAAAGAAAACTAGGGGTGACATGATAGTAGTGCTGCCACAAAGAAGAGGGAGTCAAGCCAGGGGTGAAATCTAGCAGGTTATGACAGGTTCTGGAGAACCGGTAGCAGAAATTTTGAGTAGTTCAGAGAGTGGGATGGGAATGGAGATTTTGGAGTATCCTTCCCCTGCCATGCCCACCAAGCCACACCATAGCCACCAAACCACAGCCACAGAACCAGTAGTAAAAAGAATTTGGATTTCACCACTGATCAAGCTATTCTCCAAAGCACCTGAGGGCAGGTTAAGAAGCAATGGATGGAAACTAATCAAGAAGAGAAGCAACTTAGAACTAAGGAGAAATTTCCTGATAGTTACAACAATTAATCAGTGGAACAACTTGCCTCCAGAAGTTGTGACTTCTCCAACACTGGAAGTTTTTAAGAAGAGTTTGGACAATCATGTGTCTGAAATAGAATAGGGTTTCCTGCCTTGGCAGGGGGTTGGACTAGAAGACCTTCAAGGTCACTTTCAACTCTGTTATTCTGTAGTCTATTCTAAAGAGTTTAGACATCACTTATGGTCAAAGTACCAAAATTTTCATAAACAAACAATGGTCCAGTTGTTTTAACATGGTTAAATTTCAAACAGCGAAAACCTGAAGCACAAGTGGAATTAGGATTGATGTTAAAAGTCAAAGGGGAAAACTACATCAAAGCCACTCTTCCTTTCTCGATGAATAAGGACAGAACTTGGATATTTTTTTAAATAGTGAACAATGTTCAAGGTGACAAAAATGCAATTCTTCTACTAATTCCTGCAAAAGTGACATTATGGCCCATACATTTACATGTGTGAGAGTATATGGGTTTGAGTGAATATCTGTGATTGAGTGCAATTGTTGAGAAGAGCGAAGTTACCTTTATTGCACCATATTAGAAGGTCAAAATGAAGTGAATATTGAATGAATACTTTCTAGGTGACCTGGTACTACAATTCCTAGAATTCTCAAGCCTTTCTAGTAGGGACCCAGAACATCATAGCCTCACAGCCCCAATCATGAAGGTTTTCCCCCTTCGTGCAGTTAGGCGCCCCCGTACTTCACTGTCCCTCCAGGACAGTTCAGGGTCTGCTTCGGACCCCCGGTTGGGCTGGGATTTGGCGATCTCCAGGAGCTACCCAGAGATCGTAGTCTCCCCTCAGCAAGCCACGCCTTCTCCATACACAAATAACTTTGTAGGCAATCCAGCTCACCGTACCTTTTCAGTCTTCTTTACTATTACTAATTGCCATTGAGACAACATTTCAAAATGTTCCCATCTTAACTCACTTCCTTTTTCAATGGAATTAATCCAGATATCAAGGGCCTTTTCTTTCATTCACTTCCAC
This sequence comes from Pseudoxenodon macrops, assembly GCA_032467955.1. NCBI lineage: Eukaryota > Metazoa > Chordata > Lepidosauria > Squamata > Pseudoxenodontidae > Pseudoxenodon > Pseudoxenodon macrops. The sequence goes on along the minus strand of JANHFT010001956.1, from coordinate 62,085 downwards.
AATTGACTTTTTGTCTAATTGATCCTTTCTAAAGTGCCAGACCTAGAACTCTCCCTAATTATAAGCATTTCCTAAAAAAAAATAGGTGTTCTGTTTGGAAGCACATTTGAAAAAAGCCATGCAAGCTTCTTTATTATTTGTATGACTAATCTGAATCAGTTTTGATTGCAACACCTGAGGAGATCAGTTTAACACTTATTTAATACTAGACTGTTCCCACCAGAAAACAAAAGGTAATCTAAACTTCAGAGGTATTTTCTATACAAATGCCTAATCCATCTGGTTTTAAACCTGTATAGGCAAAATACTGTTTTGAAGGATGAAGCTTTACCAAAGGCATGTTTTCCTTTAATTTAGCTTGAAGGTAAAGATATAGTGTCCTCAAATTAAGTTATACTACATGGAAGTAGCCTTGCAGTTTTCTTGGCAACATCAGTGATTTGCATTTTTTTTTCTTCAAAGCTGTTTTCTCAGCTTCTGGGTCTTATCTACAAGGATTGGATTCCTTGGTGAGCTCTCATCCCAGTACTAACCAGCAGCAATCCTGTTTGATGTTTTTGAGGTTCACCAATGCTAATGATCACAAACTGTCACCATGATCAAAGGTTCCAGGGAACACTAGCTATGTAAACTTGATGGGGTTGTTGGGGAAAAAATCTGGAAAAATGCAAACTACTTGTGCAACATAGCTAAGAAAACTAAATGGAGGTTACTATAGTTTCCAAGAATCAAATTTATCCTCAAAAAGAAGTGTATAGGTTAGGCCACTGGGTTAAAAACCAGGACACTGGTCCTCTTTAGGTACAAGGTTAGCTGGGCCAGTTATTCTCAGCCCTCAACAATAATTTGAAGGCACAAAACAAATCAACCAATCACCACCTGTTGAAGAATTGTCTCTATACCCAGCATTTCTCATTAAAATGTTATAAATCAGTGCTTCTAAAATGTGGTCCAAAGAGCACTACAAGAGATCCTCAAAATTAAAATGGCTTCTCAACCTATATTGAAAAATAATAAAAATAAAATAAACAATTCAATATTAATATCCCATGGAACAATTGTGAGAAGTGGCAGGAAACACATCAATTTAATTTTTAATAAGTAAATGTTAGTAAATATAATCCAAGAAACACTGCTATAAATAATTTATCTTAATTTTGTCTTCCTTTCCAACAACCTTTGAATGCATTTTTAAAATTCATTGCAATTGTATTTTTGTATGTGAATCATTTTTATCTTGTAAATCAATTTGGAGATTATTATGTAGAAAAGCTAAAAATGTGTCAAACATACAAAGAAGCACCTAGACATCACATGGAGTATAATTGATTCATTAGATCAAACTTAATCTTTGTTCTTGACAAAACCACTTCTTTCTCTCAAATAATCCTCTTTCACATATATAGCTGCCTCAGAGGATTTGTAATCACTATGTTCCCTCAAAAGATGTGTAATTGTGGTCCAAGAGAAATGGAGAAGCTTTGAAGTATGTGTCTGTGTGTGGGTATGAGCAGGAGGAAAATAGTGTGCTTGGTCAAATCTCACTTATATGTATACGCAAATGTGAAGCCAAGCTTTATATATGAATCACTGTGTCAAACAGACGCTATATTTGAACATACTCAGATAAATTCAAATATTTAACACTGAAGTCAAATACAAACTGCCTGGAGCTAGACTTCGAAGGATGTGGGTATACAAGAATAGGATTTATTAGGATTACTAGGACAGGAGCAAACAGCAAGTGACTGGATTTTAAGAGAAGCTGGAATAGGGTATGTAAGGCAAATAAAATACGGGGTTTTATAAGTTTTTCAGTCAAATAGTAGAAAGTTACTGTGACAAAGAAACTTTGCTATTTAATCTCAAACTGAAATATACTAGAATCATAACGTCCTTGAAAAAAATAGGGCCCTAATTTACAGTCTTACTCAATTAAATTTGCTTTTACCAACTAAAATTGGTTAGTAACAACCAGTGAACACTTTAATTAATTTACCGATAAATCTTTTGTTGATTAAATCTTGAAATCACTCTTGTATCACCTAATAAAGGCACGGTACTGGAGGTTGCATCAAATGAACATATTGCATTTCTTTTCAATCCTGTTTGGCCGGCGGTGTTCTTTTTTAATCATCTTTTCAAAATCGCAAGAGTTCAATGAACAGGCGGCCTTAAGGCTTTCCATTCATACCAACCATTTCCCTGTCTTTTTCATGGTAGGTAGAATGTGATCTTATGCCCTGCAAGTGCTTTGGGGGCAGGTGTGGGGCTAATGTATATATCGAGGGAAAGCAAAGTTCAGGGCTGAGAAAGTAGAAAGCCAATAAATAATGCAATTCTTGTAAAATGGTAACAAACACTTCTGCTTTTGATGTAATAATAATCCCTGTTACAGAGCATTTTATATTCGGTAAAAACCCGCTAACATTCTTGATAGAAAAGGCAGCCGTGTCTCTTTTTATTATTATTTTATTATTTATTATTATTTATTCAATTTTTATACCGCCCTTCTCCCAAGAGACTCAGGGCGGTGTACAGCCAGCAATAAAACATGTAATACAAAAATTAA
>JANHFT010001956.1:38974-50527 GCA_032467955.1 Pseudoxenodon macrops | reverse complement strand
TGTATGTATGTATGTATGTATGTATGTATGTATGTATGTATGTATGTATGTATGTATGTATGTATGTATGTATTATAGGATTGTTAGTGAGAATCCTGAAGTTCCATTTTTGGGGGACTTTTGTATCTGGGAAGCAGACGTGCCTGCCCCCCTATCCAGGGCCTGAAGAATGCCATCTAGTAGATATCATCATACCACCGATGTCCTGTTGCCTTAAGCAGGAATGACTAAACTTAACTGATCTCAGATTCTCATCTGAGATTCAGCTAGTCTCATGTGATTGCAACTGAATTGCTTCCTCAACTTAGATGTTTATTGGCACTGAAGTTCAGAAGCAGCTTATTGCAGATCTCGCTTTGAATAGTTTATACAGTAATTCCCTGATTTTAATATAGTAGATATATCTTGCCTCATTCCTGGTTGTGAGTAAGACTCATGCCTACTTGTCACTGCTGGACTTAATTATATGGTTAAGTTCTGAGCAAGTTGTTAAAATAAGCAGTGTGCCATTCCTAATAATATGTATGATTCAATAGCTAGCCAAGAAATTTCAGTCTAAAGCATCAGGTATTCTAGAGGCCTCCTGTTTGAGCTCTTAAATAGAACTTCAGGAAAATGTTAGTAATTTAAGAAAACTAAGAGTGCCTAATTATTATAATGGACTTACAGTACAACTGTATGGATATCTATTCAGATGAAATTCAGATTAATTCAGCTGAATACAGCACTGAAAGCACATTTAAGGCACATTGTTTTGGTACTTATAGTAACTGTACTGCTGAGCATGTATAGCCAATCAAATTGAAACTTGAAACCTGGTGTATAACCAGAATGTACCGTTATAAAATGTCCCAAAACTCTGAGTGAAATATTTAGAAAAAAATATGCTTAGCTAAGCTTATGCTTAGAAAATCAAAGCATAACCATAAATTAAAGAGATGTGTTGACATAACCAGCAATGACTCAACAATCCTGGACTTGTTTACCATCATTTTGGCATTCTGAAAAACCATCCTGATCTATCTTTCAAAGGAAGAGTCTTTAAATCATTTCAACCTTGGATATGATTAGATGAAAAAGGGTTCAATCATTGAACCTGAAGGAGTATTTCCTCCAGTCCACTGAGTTTAAGTTTACACAGCCAATTCAAATTTCTTTCTGATATCCATGTCAGATGGCCTGTGCAGGCAGTTCTGCAACTAGGGGCCAAGCAGCAGGGGTCAAGTCTCAACCAACAAATGCTCTGTCTTACACTTTGGGGGAAAAAATCAGAACATAAAATACAAGCTAGATGGACATCTAGATGACCCTCACTCTGTCAAGGACGTTGGAGTACTCATCTCTAAAGATCTAAGTAACAACGTTGCCAAAAAGGCATTAAGAGTTGTTAACCTAATCTTGATAGCTTTTTCTCTTTTTCTTGTACTACTAACTAGAGCATACAAAACATTTGCAAGACCAATTCTCAGATACAGCTCATCTGTCTGGAACCCACACTGCATATTGGACATTAATACAATTGAGAGAATCCAGAGATATTTCACGAGAAGTGTCCTCCACTCTTCTGCTTGCAATAGAATACCTTATGCCACCAGACTTGAAATTTTGGGCTTAGACAACTTAGAACTATGCTGCCTTCGGTCTGATCTAAGCATAGTACATAAAATTATCTGCTACAATGTCCTACTTGTCAATCAACTACAAAATACACAAGCACATAATATATACAAATTTAAGGTAAACCCGTCCAACCTCGATTGCAGAAAATACAACTTCAGCAACACAGTGGTCAATGCCTGGAATGCAGTACCTGACTCTGTGGTTTCTTCCTCAACCCCCCAAAACTTTAACCTTAGACTGTCTACTGTCGACCTCACCCCATTCCTAAGAGTCTGTAAGAGACATGCATAAGTGCACCAACGTGCCTACAGTCCCTGTCCTAATGTTCCTTTCTTTTTGTATCCATTTCATGAATTCATAATCATGTTTATACTTTTATCTGTTATCTTATATATGCTTGACAAAATGAATAAATAGAAATACAAAAATAAACACTAATACAGAGACCACTGATATCTACAAAGGGGCTGGCAGGAGGTGAATGATGAAAACAGTCTTGTGCAGACTTGATGCAAAGTCTTCCCCTTTTGGATTGTGTTATGACATGTATGAAAATTGCAGTATTTGCATTGTAATATTAGGACACTTATTGTTTTGATTTAAAAAGGAAATGTTTTGGATGCTATCACTTTGGATGGCACCCAGTTTTAATAAGTACTTTGTCCCCCACCCTTCTATCTCCTCTTTTTCTCACTACTAGGGAAAGGAAGATTGTGGATACATATATTGCTTTCCTCTGAATTTTCCTAAGTTTTCCAAAAGTGCAAGGAAAGGAGGAAAGCCTCACTATGTGGTAAAAAAAATAGGAGAGAGAAGAAATGGACAGAGAAAGAGGGAAAGCGAGTGGAATCAAAAAGGAAAAAAAGATATCAAGAAGGGAATAAACTGAGAAGTGGCTTCCTGAGAATGTCCCTGCTCTTCTTACCCTGAGGGAATTTTGCCCAGGCTCCTTCAACTCTCATCATAATGGGTTGGATTAGAACCAAAAATGAAATCTGAGACTCTGTGAGTAGGGCTGTTTGGTCTAGGAAATGATTGACCAGCTTGTTCTTGACAGATGAGAGACTTAGTCTCTCAATTTGGAAGATAATCTTTAATCCACTGTTGTCACTTGAAATCTAGATCACTTCAGCAGATTTATCAAGTTCATTCATTTCACCAATTGAAGACCTTCCTAGACTAGAATGGACTAACCAGAGAGACTGACAATCTACTATGTTTCAAGTTGGATTACTGCAACCTTTTATATATATTTATATATATTTATATATATTATTTATATATATCAGATTGGTTGCCTTTTTGCTTTCTTCTTAAATGCAAGATGTATGATGTACCATTAAAGCTCTAAGTAATTTGGGACCCAAATACCCAAGGCACATATCTTCCCAGATGGCCCTGTAAAGATCCTAAGAGCTTCTGTAGAGACCCTTTTTCTCAGAACTTTTCTTAGCAAAAGCATATGAATTTACAAATAACTAGGCTTTTACAGCAGTAACCCCCCACCTCTGAAATTGACAAAAATTTCCTAAGTTTTCCAAAAGTGCAAGGAAAGGAGGAAAGCCTCACTATGTGGTAAAAAAAATAGGAGAGAGAAGAAATGGACAGAGAAAGAGGGAAAGGGAGTGGAATCAAAAAGGAATATAAATATAAATACATCTCCCAAACATCCACTCAACCTGGTACAAATGTGTAAATTTACATATATGCATTGAGCTGAGCCCATACATCCTTTTCCTATCCTGATCTGGCTTGCCCATCTGTGAGCAAAAGAAAGTGATGATCTCATAATTGGCATTACTTAATGGAGAAATAGACTGACTGGAGGAGAGATGGAATCACTTTTTAACCAGGTCCCATCTGTGTTGTAGTGGCTATGTGTGTGCCTTTAATTAACGAGGGACTAGCAGAGTTGGGGCTCTGTAACAGCATATCATCTAATCCTTAATATAAATGATTGATTATAATTTCGTTTTCTTTTTTTTCCCTCACTGCATCAATGTCATTATGTTGTGTACTCTGAATGATTTTATTGCTGCAAGTCGTTTTGAGAACTGGAATAAACAAGAGGGAAAACACATTGAATAATAATTGAATAAATAACCATAATCCTAATCATAAAGGCCTTCTTCTCTTGTGAGTCATTCAGAAATCCAACGAGCACTTTCAGAACCAAAAGGACCTAGTAGCTCATTGAACCCCAAAGAGTTACATGCATCTTCAATCTTTGATGAACGAGGTTCTTCACTGACCCATTTTTTTTCAAGAGAAAAGCAGCCAAAGAATTAGAAAGCATAAATTTGCAGTGAAAGGCAAGGTTCTATAAGTAAATCTCAGAATTAATTACATCTAGCATAACGTGAAGGAAATGTAGCGGGAGGGAGGTTGATTACCATTTCCTTACAGCTACAAGTAACATATAGCTGGGGTTGGAGTGAGATTTCTTTCACTGGCCAATAGGTCCTCTCAGCAGAGAAACACATCATCAGTATACACTGCTATTGTCACACATGGTGAACCTGGACTTCTTGAAATCTAATTACTCTTGACACAGGCTGTACTATCACTAACCCATGCCAGTAAATGAGAACACTTATTCCTCTTGGAAATTTATGTCTCTCCTCGGCAGTGGAGAAGCGAGGGAAGGCAGAGAGGTTTGACGAAATTAACTGAAAACAGAACCAGAACTAATCTGTTTATCTAATTTTTACCAGATGTGCTAAGGTAAAAGTTGCAGAAGGCAGAAAATTACAGCCCTGAGGCAAGTATCATTAGAGTATGTAAAACCTTTTGAGGGCCGATGAGCAGGGTTTCTTGCACTAGGACTGTGGAATATCTCATGCAGACCAATGAAATAAGGACATTAAATTGCTGCTGTTACTATCATTACTAGTGACTATTAGTATAGTCTGATTTTCATTGTTTTGGCCTGTTGATTTTTGGGGACTACCTGGACAAGTCCCTGCAGTTTTCTTGGCAAGATCTCAGAAATAGTTTGCCATTGCCTCTTTCGCAGGGCTGAAAGAGAATAACTGAACCAAGATCACCCAGCTAGCTTTGTGCCTAAAGCGAGATGAGAATCATGGTTTTCCAGTTTCTGGCATAGTGCCTTAATCACTACACCAAGTTTATGCACTTGTACACACACACACACACACCATTGTTTAAGAAAAATTCCTTGAATTATATAGCTGATTTTTAATGGGGTTAGGAGAGTGAATCTCAAAACCACACATTTCTATGTTTTGATTTCCTGAGCTGGTAGCCTGAAGGGTAAGAATTATTTTCACAGATACTATCTGAAGATATTTTTTTCAAATGTAGTAATTTTGGCACTTCTACGTTACCACTATTCCAATACTCCAAATACACATAAAAGCAACAAAATCTGAGCTGTTCCTATGAGGAAGAGCAGAAAAAACCTCAAACTACTTTTCTTCTCAAAAGATCCAGAATGGAGGTGTAACAAGAGCTCTACTAAATAGAAAAAGAGGCCACACACACAAATATTAGGGAAAAGAAAAAAAAGGGGGGGAAATCACACCCCAGAGCTGAGCCAGAAAATAGATCATTTTGCTTTTTGGCCATAACAAATGTCATGGAATCACAGAGGATTAGAATTGTTTCATACTGTCATGGTGCCTTTGTGTAGATGGATGTACAGTTAGAGAGACAGAGAGTCCTTTCTGGGCCATGACAAGATAAAGAATGTTCTGATATACAGTGTTAGCAGCCATTCCAGCTTTTTTACACAACATGCCATTGAAAAGAACAATAAAATTCAGATGCAAAATAAGGGCAAAGAAGCAGTTGGAGTGTCACTAGCTCAGTAAAAATGAGCCAGTGTTGATTCACAAAGAATGTTGAATTTCAAGTAGAAATTAGTTGCCTGAGGTTCTTCAACCTCCAGTAGAATATAGGTTAGTTTCTAGATTGTATGACATACTATAATCGTCATAGCTGTAGATAGAGACTAAGGTTCTACATCATTCATCTCTCCATCCCATAACTTAATTTTGCCAAGCCTGTAAAATGCAGTATACGGTTTGTAAAATAATATGAAAATATGTGCTCCCTAATTTACTTTTTTGAGGGATTCATAGCATGAATTATACTGGCAGGATTTTTAATATGTAACTGGAATATGCAGATCTTTGGCCATGGTTTGACACAGACAAATGCTTTCTAATCATAGACATATTTAAACACAATGGGACATTTTGAACCTGTTGTGATATATATATATATATATCTGAAAATTAGAACTTTAAAAATGAGACTCTGTTTCTTTCATTACAGAGTCTTAAAGTTATTAACATTTAAACCTAACAATTTCAATATGTTAAGTCCTTAATTCAATTATATACCGTATGTGAAAACATATAAAATGATAGCTTCTAACTGACATATTTAATAACTTGACTCTTGTTCCTTTTTTTTTTTTGCCCACTCATTCTTTTTGTTTACAAGTGAATTTTAGGTGACAATTGATTAAACCATTTATTTTGGTCATCTCACACTTTTTTTCTTCACCAAATGGTTGAGGGTTAGTGTTATTGATCAATGGTTGGTAGTTACCTCTATAAAGTATGTATCTACATCACAAGGTTAATACACCAGTCATTTACAGGCATCATTAACTTACAGAAACCAAAAGTAAACACTGGAAACAGGCAAAAAAATTGAACATCAGATGCTGCAAATGGATGTCAAGATGGTCTAGAGGCCAAGTCCCAAAATATGATTATATTACCACATGGCGAGATGTGTGTGGCCCCTGGTAACTTCAAAATAATATCATAAGTAGCTTTTTGCAGGTGAAGTACATCATAATTTTGAAAGATCGCTAAATAATAGCTAATAAGTTGTGGAATACCTGTATACCTCATCAGGCAAAAACTTTTCAGACACTAGTGGTGAATAATAGAGAAACAAGAACCACTTACCAAGTTTACAACTGGGATGTGCAAATATGGGGAGACAGGCATAAAATGAGATATTGCAATTAACAATAATTGATCTAAAGGTTGCAGAAGAAAACACACAGCATATGTACTTCAGTCAGGTTTTTTTTTTTAATAAAACTGATTATTTACATTTATTTTATCTTAGTATAGGTTAGCTATGAGATGGAAATAACTTTGCTCACAAACACGGAGCACAAACACATTACAGTAGTTGTTTTATTTTTTTCAGCAGTTTTCAATCAATTGTGATCTCTTTTTGAAAGACTTGCTTGAGTCGACTCTAAGAGAGTTGCTGGTGGCTTCAGAAGGATAGTCTCAGAAGATAGTCCTCAGATGCACTCCAGGAGTGTTGGTTTGTGTTGTTCTGCAAAAATTCTTATTGTTTCTATAGTTCTAAGACATTTAACAAACCATCTGGAATTTTGATTCATCACTGTATGAATGATAACTTTCCAGCTGTTTAATCTCAATAAGGAACTGTTGACTATGTTCTTTGATGGGAGGTTGGAGGTTGGAAGAGGGACAACAAACTTAAATGTAATCCAGGTAGGATAGTGATATTAATGTAAGGAAAATGGATGATTCCAGATGTAGTTTTCTGTCAGAACATGGATATTTTTTGGTCTACTTGGATATTTTTTCATAAAAGCGCTTTGTGCATCAGTTTGCTCAGATTGTGACAATGACCAGGAATTATTTTAACCAATTAAATCTGCAGCCATTCAAAACTTGGTGATGATTCATGGACTAGTTTGTTAAATCTGGATAACTATAATGTCTGCAATGCAGGGAAAAATCCTGCTGCTTTAGCTGGTATTGAATTTCCAAGCACAAATTTAAATATAAAAGTTCATATAGATGGTTTGGAGCCCTGTTCATCCACACCAATTTTCTTGCACTGTGAGATCCTTGAGCTTTTCTTGTCTGACCTCCATTAAGAGCAATCAGAATAATGGCTAAAAGGGACAGGAAGGGTCATCTGCAGCAAACTAGCATTTTGTCAAAAGGACAAAAGTGTGGGTTGTGACCTTTCAAACTTTGACCTTTATGTATGTATGTGTGACATGGCAATGCAAGAATGAAAGCACCTGAGTTGGTATCACAGTTTTGTGATGCATATATTATAATTTGCCCATTCTCCACAGATGTTCCCATAGAAAGAACTGTTTAATCACTAACACCACACTTATAAAATTCATTATTAGATGGAATACATTGGTGCCACCTGAGCTTTAAACATGCATTCATTCCTTACTGGATGTTTTACTTGTTAGTCTGTGAGATTGAGTTTAACTTTTGCATTTGGCTTTCAATTTTATCAGTTAATAATAATTCATGTCATAATTCATATTATGTCATGTTTTGTGACTCTACATAATCCTGCTTTATTATCCTTAAATTGCCTAACACCCATAGGGGATCATCTCGAACAGAGATAGCTTCACTAGAATAGTCTTAGTAATGTCTTATTTAGACTACCGCAAGGTATTGCATGTGGGACTATCCTTGAAGATGACTTGAAAACTGCAATTATCACAAAATGTTTCAGCAAGAATAATGATAGAAATTGAGTATTGTAAATGTATTGTGCCAGTGTTATATGATCTTCACTAGTTCCTAGTTTGTTTTTCATCCCATTTCAAGGTGCTGATATAAAACCTATAAAGCTCTTTATAGCTTGGGACCATAAGATTGCCTATTGTCTGATAGACCTCCTTAAGGGTCTGCCTTGGGTCTCTCCTATCCTGGGAGGTGACAAAAGGCTATCCAGGAAAAGGTTTTCTTTTTTGTGATAGTTCCCCAATGCTATCTATTCTTTTCAGTGACATATACCTGGCACCAATTTCATTGACTGTCAGCCCTGGAGGCCATCTTTTACTTTGGATCTTCAGGGCTGCCACACTTGGTAGATGAGCATGCTGTGGGAAATGGGAGGGGGTGGATAGAAACAAGGTAAGGTCCATAGCCATAACAACATTATTTTCCCTGGGAGTCAAGGATGTTCAGCCTGCACCTGGAGAAGCGTGACTAGGAAGCAACTCCAGTTGGGACAGGGACATGATTGGACCATGTGATGGACATGTGGGTGCAGGGGAAGGAACATTGATTTTGATTTGGGTGAGAAAAACCCAAAGGCTTTTCAGATTCCGGTTTTCCAAGATGTGTCAATATGCCATCTCTAATAAAATTGAATTTTGAGGAAAATGCCTGCCTTGGAGTTTTACTTCTGCTGGGGGTGTTACTTGGAACCCTGACATTGACTTTTTGGAGTAGGGAAATATGCTTTCATTGTCCCAGGCTATTTAATAAAATGTTTATTAAAATGCTAGTGTTAAATATTTTCTATGTCTCAAGGGTGGGTTCTGGATTGTTTACTGCCAGTTTGCTCAGGGTCGCAATTTGCACACGTGCATGAAGTGCATGTGCAATAAAAAATAGCTCATGTGCAGAAGCAAAATTCAAAATGGCGGCGCCCACGGAGACAACGAAGGAACCAGCTCCATGATGTCATCGCCGAGTTACTACCAGTTCTAAAGAACCGGTTAGAACTGGTAGGAACTACCTGTACTGTATTTTAGTTATTCAAAATATAGGAAAATCATATTTTTCTAGTTTGGAAATGGCACATACATTTTAATGCATTAATTAAAAGTAAAGTTCAGTGCGATTTATTTCCTGTTAAGTCATTTTAAGGTTCCACTGATATATATTTTTATATCATACATCAGGGATCCTTAACCCCACTACCGGGCCTTGAACCCTTTGGAACTGGGCTGTGGAAGTGGTGGGCCAGCACACGAAAACACCCCCTCTCCCCCCCTGCTCCAGCTGGTCCGCAAAGCTGAAAAGGTTGGGGAACTCTGCCATATATTTTAAGCAATGAAGAGCCTGGTTTTATAGCAATATTAGGTTTAGTTTGTGCCTCCAATTCTTCAGTCAGGGAATTCACTTTCTTTGGACAAAAGCTATGGACAAAAGGTTTTTATAGGTGTCACAAGAAGCTCCGATCTTTGGGAACTGCCTTTGTCATTATAAGACTTTTTTTTTGCTTTTGCAAGGTCTCTCCAGCCTATAAGGGAGGGAGGTTGGTGTACCACTTCTGTTATATTAGGGCATTCATTTGTGCCTTTTCAGAATTTACTGTAAAAGGTTGAGGCAGACTTTGCCCTCACTATTTCTAGACCTTGATTCTGTCATTTATCAAACTGGCAATGGTCCCTATGGAAAAGAAGGAAATATGATCCTCTTCCATTTCAGAATGCAGTATTGTCATTGTGAATTGGATGTCCATGTTGAGGTCAGAGAGCATTGATGTGCCTTTGTATAATTTCTACCCTTTTGTGATGGATAGACATTTTGTGATAAGTTTAATGTTTGCAAGTCATTGGTCATAAGAATCAAATATTTTAGTGAAAAAAGCCACTGAAACTGATCCATCATGTGAATGCTCTTGTAGATTAAGTCTGTACATTATGCTTCTGCCTGATATATATATATATATATATATTTGCAAGTTTGCTTTTATGTAATGGTAAGGTTGCATCTGAATGTCTAATTAAAAGGACAAATATTCAGTTACTAACTATCTGCAGATTTGGAACAAGATAGAGACATCTCATTTCATCTGAAGTACAAAAATGTTTTGGACACTTAATTCTAAAATAATATATGAAACTGAGGGAATCAGTTTAAAACACAGAGACTTGTTGTTGCCAAGAATACAAAAGAAAAGATTGGATGCTCCAAAGGACATCAGTTATATTAAATTAAATCCTGATGAGTTTTAAACTTTGCTCTCTATGGTTAATTCACAAAATTAAATCACAATCCGTGCCAGTGTAAGACTGTCTATTAATTTGCTACACGTTGCTTTGTTACATTTAAACAACCAGTAATTATAGCAATGTTTATAATGTGGACATTTTCTATGGAAACTTTCAGAAAACTGTATCATCTATGTGTGGCCCAATACTTAGCAATGTATTGTTAAATCTGAAACAAGTACTGGTTAAAACAAGACTGAGCAATTTTTTGGCTCGGGGTTGCAAACATTTTCAAACAAGGTGCCATTTGGAGCATTTTTAAAAAATAATATCTGGGAACTTTAGGACAGTACTACTGAAATTTATGGACTGTCCACCAAGAATAACTGGTGTTGCATGGGGGGGGGAATCACTGCCCCAACAGAACCTATACACAATCCATTGGTAGTCCATTAGTCCTCCTGGACTAATGACTCCTGCTGGAGAAACATGTAACAGTCATGGCTAGGAGAGCCTTTGCACAACTTCATATTAAGGCCCAGTTGTGTCTGTTCCTAGATCAACTCACTGTCATTCATGCCCTAGTCACCTCTCAGTTGGATTATTGCAATGTGCTCTCCATGGGACTGTCACTGAAGAGTATCCGAAAACTTTAGCTGTGCAAAATGCAGTAGTGCAAGTAGTTTCTGGTAAACCATACATTGCACCAATTTGTATGTCATTGGTAACTGATTTGTTTCTGGTTTCAATTCAAGGATCCGGTGTGGATCTTTAAAGCCCTACATGGCATGGGATCAGGCTATCAAAGGGACTTCCTCCTCCCAATTTAATCTGCTTGTCCCACTAAATCAAATAGAATGGGTATGTTCGTTGTCTAAGGAACTACATTTGGTAGAACCTAGACGGCAGTCCTTTTCTGCTGGGGCACTCACATTGTGGAATCTTCGGCCTCTAGAGATGAAATCAACTTCATCAATCCTGAGCTTTGAAAATCCCCTCAAGCCCTAGTAAATGCCAGCAGTCCTGGGGAATCCCAGCAGATGCTTGAACTCATGCAGTGGTTCTATTATTATTAACAATCCATTCATTTTTTTCTTTTTTCTTTTTGTTTAGTTCTGCTTTTATAATAGAATAGAATAGAATTCTTTATTGGCCAAGTGTGATTGGACACACAAGGAATTTGTATTTGGTGCATATGCTCT
>JANHFT010001956.1:23581-35246 GCA_032467955.1 Pseudoxenodon macrops | reverse complement strand
CTATCTATCTATCTATCTATCTATCTATCTATCTATCTATCTATCTATCTATCTATCATCTATCTATCTATCTATCTCTATCATCTATCATCAGAATAGAGCTGAAAGGGACCTTGGGGGTCGTCCATTCCAATCCCCTGCTCAAGCAGGAGACACTGTACTATTTCAGACAGGTGGCTGTCCAGTGTTTTCTCAAAAGCCTCCCACTGATGAAGCACCTACAACTTCTGCAAGCAAGCTTCCCCACAGGTTAATTATTCTTAAGAAGTTTCTCCTTAATTCTAGGTTGCTTCTTTCCTTGATTAGTTTCCAGCCATTGTTGCTTGTCTTGCTAGACCTATAGGGTGCCTTTCTCCTTCTCCTGTTTGGCACTGATCATGCAGTTCACTAGGGCCATGTTCAGCTGTATATGATTCAGGTTGCTTAGATGTTTATTATTTTTAGAAAATATAGATTTACAGTAATCTATAAACAGTGATGAAATTAAAAATACATGATGGGAGACAAACTAGCTCCCTGCCAATATGTTGTTTGCAAAAAATCTATTTGTAAGTACAATGGTTTTCCTACATGATGTTTATTAAGTGAGGGGAAAAAATAGGAGAGCTGTAGGAATGGGGGAGGGAGTTTGGAAATATGGCAAGCAAACCATAGGGACTGGTTTTGATCCTGCATATTTGGAAGCTTAGCTTTCTTAAACATTTACAGATGCTGTATGCAGGTCTTTATTTAGGTTAGAGCCAATTATGTGCAATGGTCACTAACAAGTTTGACCTAAGATAGTAATCAATTTGATCTAACAGGATCTGAAATGGAAGGTCTTCCATTATTCAGGAGCTGTAGAGACAAGAAATATGGCTCTAAAACATGTCAGCCCACCGCTCCATGAAGAGTAGTGCACTAGGTACAGTATATGTTAAATTGGTAATGCATCTAAAAGCATTACAGGACATGCAAAATCCAAGATAGCGCCGCCTATGGCGCCACCAAAAGAACCAGCTCGGGGGCATGCCAGGCCTGGGTTACTAACGGTTCTACCAAACTGAGCCGGTAAGTTACTAATGATTCGGTAGAACCGGACTAAACCGTTAGGAACCCACCTCTGGCCTATAACCATTTGCATGCTTGACTGCTGAGCTAAGGAGTGTTCCTATACAATGTGCACATTGGTCATTGGGCTAAAGTTAAGAACCTTGAATGAAACTGCTATTCATTGGGCAGGAACTGAAGTTTTGATTAATTCAACAGGAATTAAAGTGCTCCCATTAGATCTTACTAGGCTATGTTGAAATCTCAGGAGCACTCCAAAGTTTTTTGAGGGAATAAAGACATTTAACTGGAATATGCCAGTGACCAGGCCCAACAATAAACTACTTTGATTGAGGATGGTTGTAATAACAGAATCCCATAAACCTGATTGTCCTTCTCCTCCTTTTAGATAAACAAATTTATCTAAATTTTGGAGAAAAGTGCCCCAAAAGTATAAATAAAAGAGGTGAGACTCTTGGCAAATGTCCCCATACAACTGGCAATACAGAAGAACATGGGTTGTGGTTTCTATGGCTCCTATATCAGAGGGACAGTACTGCATTTCATAAGGGGTTTTCCTATTTTTCCCTTCCAAGACAGTTGTGGGAAGAACATAAATCTAAATTTGGGGACTGTAGCATGATATAAATATCATAGTATAATAGCCTCTGATTTCTGCATGTATATACAGTATAACACAAATCAGGACTGTAAGAGTCAGAGGTGGATTCCTACCAGTTCAGACTGGTTCTATAGAGTAGGTAGTAAGCCACTGGTGATGTCACAGAACCGGTTCTGGTCCATGGATGCCACCATCTTTTTTGTGGATTTTTATTTTTGAAAAAAAAAGTGTTTACATTTTTTCTGTTTTTTTTCTTCTGTGCATGCACAGAAGCTGAGTTTCCAGCACTGCGCATGAATCACCATCTTGTTTTTGGCCTTAAAAAAAAATTTTTTTTATTGTGCATGCGCCCGTGTGCACACCCACGAGGCACGGCCACATGGTGCAGGAGGCAGAGAACCGGCGGCGCGGTAAGTTAGAACCCACCCCTGGTAAGAGTGATTATGAAAACACACTTAAAAGCACTACAGGACATTCTTTTCCTCTTTTTCCTTCTCTTGTCCCTGCATTCACAGAATCCTCCACAAATTTACTGAGTGAAAACTCCTACGTATGCATGCTTTTCCTTTTACAAACCTAGCAGACAGTGGAGCAAGGTAAGTTCTGCACAAGGCATACAAAATATGTTGCAGTTTCTATTTCCTCAATTTGAACTTGTTTGCAAAATCAAATATCAGCACCTATATCTGTATCTTATAATCTGTAGATATCTATGTATGCACTTCTTTAAACAAAAAGAAATCATCATGGGTGATTTACTTCCTTCCCTTTCCTCCCCAAAATCATATATTACTTAGCACATACCTTATTAAGTAGACAAACTTTTGCAGTTAAGCTTATTTAGATTAAACTTTTCAGGCAGTTCCTAAATTGTTGCCAAAATTGATTGGATTGAGAAAGGAGTGTTTCCAACCTAGGGTGTGATGGTTTCGATCGTCAAAAGAATAATACACTTTCCTGAGCACAGCTGAATGCACTAATCATACAAAGGAGAAATTGAAAGGGAACATCTGCTGCGCTTCTTAACAGAGAGTGACAAAATAAGCAAAGAATGAAGATTGGAAACGATTATTCCTATTTTCCTGCGCATATAAAACTGAAGAAAATCCAGTTTCAAGGCTGCAGTGTGTTGTCGTATGCTTAGCCTCATCATCATTTGCTTTGTCTCTCATGTCACAAACAAGATTATTTTTCAGAAGAGGACCATTAAATGAAACTGTTGGGCAACAATCATCAAGAGTTAAGAGTTATTGGATATTCCAATAAGAGTTAAAAGTCATTGGGGGCAGGGAAGAGTTTAGGGGTGGAGTTAAGGAAAACTTTTATTTGTAGTGTATATTTATATCAGCATATAAAATACTGTTTGTTTATATCTTATTGAGATTTGAGAACATTATTAAAAAAAAATAAGGTATGCATGACCAGGGTTTGGAAAACAATTTAAAGCAAAGGTGCTACTATCCAACAAAGACCCCATTTTTTTTCTCATGTGCATGCGGAACTAACCTGGCCATCAAAAGTGAGCCAACTGTAGAAGCAGACTGGCAGAGTCAGCAGGAAGAATAAAAAAGGTGATCAGCTTAGTATTATTATACAGCCACAAATGAACTGTTCACTCCATCTTGATTGTTGTTGACCCTTATCAAACTATAACCAGGTGCTGACAATTTTGAGAAGATTCCTGTGCATAGGATTTTAGTAATAAATCAGTTAAATTGTACCTTCACATGTGGACCTTGTCTTTTGCATCTGACACCATCATCTCTTAAAGACATGAACCTATTTGCTTATGACCTCTATTCTTAAATCTGAACTCAGCAAAGAAGTTATATTCAAAATTATTGTTGACCTAAAATAATACCAAGCAAATAATGGCAACTTTCTCATGAAGCCCTGTCACTCCTAGTAGGTGGACTAGATCAGGTAATCAACTACATAGTTTTGTGGAGATTGGATATAAAAAAAACCAATCTTGCAAATTTGTGCTGTGCCTTCTCCACCTTCTGATTGATTGATTATATGCCATTAAGTTGCTTTCAATTGCTACATAGAAAACATTTCCTGAATCACTTCTCAACGTTATGTTGTAGTTCTGGGACTTTAAAAATGCATTAATCCTGTTTAAGAGTCAGTTCTTGTATATTTCTTTCAGGATAATGTTCCATACGGTCTACAGACACTGAGTTGATATACCACCTATGAAAAAAGCAAAAATAGTGTGTGTGTGCATGGAGGGGTAATTTGCCCTAGGGTTTTGATAATGATCTTCAGATCTTCCAACGGTGCATCCATCAGTGCAGTAACTGAACCATTCATCTTGCTTCTGGGCTTCTCTTTCATCACACCTTTCCCAACATTCTAGAGGTAGCTGTTTGCATAATGTATTCAAAGAATGCTGTTTTGACCCTGCTCATTGTACCTCAGCTGAGAACTTTGGTTTATTTATTTTTTTATGACAATGGAGATTCATTTCCTTGTCTGTTTGTGGTATTCTCAGCTTCCACTTTTGCTTCCACAGAAAGAATGCATGCCTGCATGATTTTAAATTTAGAGGTTATAGACACAACCCGGTATTAGAATCTTTTCCAAAGGTCTTTATGGCTATTGTAACATGTGCTAATATGTAGCATGTTTCTGCACTCATGGTTCCTTTACTGACAATAGTTAATTGTAAAATGTAGAAGCTATCCACCACTTAAATATCTTAACTGACTTTTCTAAGCCTGGTTACATATGTGTTGTCATTAGTGGTTTTCTTTAATCTTAATTCCATTTTTTTCACAATGACTTTCATTGTAGACCTTTCAGATCATAAATACTTCAGCTATCAGTATTCAGTGTTATGTAACATTATCTCAGTACAAAAACATGCTTGAGAAGTCAATGAAGAGACTGTATAAATTAAGAAAGCATGTATTTTCATTCTGGAGCTACAGATACTTTAAATCTTAGCTTGAAATGTCAAAACTCTTGGCCAGGGCAGAACTGAAGTCTGATAACTTGGAAATATGCCTCGCTCAGTTTTATAGTTAGAAAAGAGAGAAACTAGATCAAAAAGAATGCCCATTTGAACGAATAACAAGCAGGGAATCATAACAGTATATAAATGTACAGTATATAAATATATTAGGAAATATTTTTTCTTACTTGCTTTTGTTAATACAATTTAAGACAAATCCATCTAGTTATAATACAATTTGTAACATCCAGTTTTTACTTTAATAATTTCTGACTTGATTTTCATTCTGTCCCTGGTTGCATATTTATAGAGTTACATATTAAGTTGCCCTGCATTGGGTAAATCTGAAAGCTGCTTTCTGGGATACACTAGATCAAGCCTTGTCATTTCTTGAATCTGAAGGATTCCTGTGCTTTTACATAGTAGGTGTGGTTACTTGGCTCTCAGTTCTGAAGATTTACAACCTCTGGACCTTTACTACTATTGCAGACAAAGTCTTAGCCTTACTGTAAAGACAGATGTGGGGGGGGAATCTAAATATTGCACAATAAAGAGGGCTTCAGTTCAGAGCTCATGACCACCAAAAGGATAAATTAATTTGTGAGGCAACCTTCTCTCCAATGAATGAAAAAGAATGATCCCATTGCAGCTATGGCTGGGAAATAAAAACACTGCTTTATTTTTAATAATTAGATTTTAATATCTCTGATAAATTTCTTTGCTAAATTTCTTGTAGCCTCAACGAACGAGAGGGCATTCTGGGTACTATAGCTCAACACCATCAAAAGACCGGAGGGCTGCCCATTGCAGAAAGTTCATATTTCAAGGAAAAGCTTCAATCCCCAATAAACACATTTCCCCCATTCCTCCCACTTGCAAGCCTTTTCCTATGAATGCAACCCTAGAATAAGTGCAGGATATCTTGTCTATTTTTTTTTACTAAGTCCTTGGACAGAAACTTCAGCTAGGATTTTCACTGCTCATTCATCTAACTCCACTGATAGGTCCAAGAAAAATGTTCAGTTTAACTCATCCCTGCTCTTTCAGAAATCTTTCATGTAAATTGGTGTTCTTTCTTCTCAAGACAGGTCCCCAGGATATAACTTTCAGATGGGGGAGGGCTGCTTTGAAACTCCCAGGATTTACCTCCATCTTCTCCTCTTTCCTTTGGGAAGAAGAGGACTTTTTCACAGCAGGGTTTTATTCTCCTGTGACACTAAAGAAGAGAAAACAAGGGTGATTCTCTTTGATTGTACATCCAGCTCTGCTTTGCATTTCTTTAGGCAGAGAAGAGCAAGTTATGACAGTTATCCAGCTTTGTAGATACAAGAGTGTTTTTTTAAAAAAACTTGCAACTTTTCTTGACCTACAATTTGAGAAACCCAGTTTGAGATCATATGAAATTCTGTTGAATTTGTAAAAGGATTCAAACTCAAAACAACAGACTGAGTAGTAACCAGCCCATGCTGCTGCCCAGCTGTAACAACCTCATCCACAAGATGGACAGATGGATGTATGGACCTGATTATCTAACCCTGGTATCCTTTCATTAGAGCAGGGCTGTCAAACTCCCGACCCATGGGCCAGAAGCGTCATGCCCATGCCTGATTTAGCGAAGGGGGGAAAAGTCCCGATACATCACGTGATGCCACCGTGACAATGTGAGTTAACACCCCTGCATTAGAGGTATAACCTTATCCAGTAGGAGTGTGGAAGATATTACAAACCCTGGTAGTTCCTTTTTGAAAGCAGCTGTATCTTGCTGAAGCCCAGTCATTGTTTTGCCCCTAGCAATTGCTTATTTCCTCCAAACAAGGCCACAATATATTCACTGCAGTTTCTTACTTAGTCTTGGGTGAAGGTTCATAACATTCTATTGATGGGCTACTTGCTCTACAGATTAGATAAACTTCTCCATAAATTATAAAGAGGACCAAGGCAAGAAGAACATTATTCCTTCACAGCAGAGGTGGTTTCTGAATCTTCTTACTGCCGGTTCGCTCAGGGTTGCACCTCGAGCATGCACCAGTCAAAAACTAGCTTCTGTGTGTGCGCAGAAGCAAAATCTAAAATGGCGGCACCCACGGAGCCACCAACAGAACCAGCTCCATGACATCACCACGAGTTACTACCTACTCTATAGAACCGGATAGAACCGGTAGGAACCCACCTCTGTTTCACAGTGGGCGTATAGGTGCTGAATAGTGCTTGCTTACTGCATTCCATATCTTTAGGGAGTGGCTTTAATAGCTTCAAAGCAGTTGTATCAAGTGTAGTCTTAAGTTCTACTGGTTTGGAGTGGGAAGAGGAATTGCTTCCAAGATTCTATTTTTAGTGCAGTCTAAGTGGCTTTAATTGAGTATCTCTGTTTCATCAGATATGTGTTATGAGAAATTTGATATCCATAGGTAAACATGCTATGTCTCCCACAAAAGATAGCATCTCCAGCAGTAACTTAATAGAAGAATTAAATCATCAAAGCCATTTCCTGAAATGATCTGTGCTGACTGATCAAACAGAAGCCCTGCTTAAGAACACCTGTTTACATTTAGGATTTGGAATCATATTGGCAACATTTTTGGTCTTGCTCTTTTTAATTGATCAGTCACCTCCCAGCAAAGCGTGATATCAAAATAATTCCCATTTTTCAAAGAAGCAATGGGAGGGCTGCAGATCAAAAACTGAGGCCAAGGATCCTGAAATGAAAGCCAGCTTTCCTAAGCATATTGTTTTATGGGGGGAAAAACCCAACACATGGAATCAAAAATGATGCATTTTTATGAAGTTATAGATAGCTGGTATTTTTGTTGCTGAATTAGGCACAGATGAATTCAAATTCATAGAGACAGTGGACAAAACCTTTATTCACAGCAGAAAAATAGCTCAAGAATCCTAATGTAAAAAGACCCCACACAGTATTCCTCCTATCTTTCTCCTCTTCCTCCATTTTCTCCTCCTCCTTTCTAAAATAGATAGAATTTGTTTGATGAACCTATTTTAGCTTAATTAATGGCCATATCCAATGTTAATTCATTTGTCTCCAATATAAAATCTTTGGAATGTTTTTACAAATGAAAAGCAAGAAAACAATCAAAGCCTTTACTTCAAACTTTCTGTGCTATAGATAACTCTTTTCCCACTCTTGTTGAAAATCCAGTTTGTTTGAGTGCTATCAACTGATTTCATATTTTCAACTGACTTATAACTACCGTAGATATCCCATTTTGAGGAGGTTGTCAGGCCTTCAGGCTAGGCCAATTCAGAGACAATTCTACAACTTTGACTGGATCTCTGTTTTACTGAAATAAGCTAGAACAGTGCTTCTCAATTTTGACAATGTTAAGGTGGGTGGACTTCAAATATGAGAATTCTCCAACTAACCTGGTTGCTGGTTGGGGAATTCTGGAAGTCCATCCATCTTAAAGTTACCAATATTAAGAAACAGTGGGCCAGAATCTTGAAAACTTATATGTGTTTCTCCTTCCCTTCCTTCTATACCCCAGTGAATTAGGGTAGAGCCTGCCTGAATCTCTTTCTTACACTTTTTCTGTTTCCCTGAGTTTAATATATGCTTTTGTAACTGTTTCTTTGTATTTCTTCCAAGGGGATCTTTGTGGCTCTCTATAATAAATTGGGCCAAAATACAGTATCTATGCTCAAACTTTATTCCCCCAGTTTTTATTGTTGAGGGTGAAAGTGAAACTGGCTCTCCTCAATCCTTGTCCAAACCTTAATTGTTGAGAGTATGTTTAACCTTCCATCTTTTTTAAAAAAATAGTAAAATATACTATAACTA
This sequence comes from Pseudoxenodon macrops, assembly GCA_032467955.1. Classification (NCBI taxonomy): domain Eukaryota; kingdom Metazoa; phylum Chordata; class Lepidosauria; order Squamata; family Pseudoxenodontidae; genus Pseudoxenodon; species Pseudoxenodon macrops. Next base: position 26,840 of record JANHFT010001956.1, on the reverse strand, counting down.
CCTTAGCTGGACTGAAACTACTATCTATGTGCAGTGGGGTAGTTTGACCCTTTCTTTCAGACTCCTTGGTTTAGAAATTTCACTTCTCTATATATTCATGACATTTATTTTGAAAGATACCACTAGAATTAGGGTGAAGCAAGAAGTACAAAGCCATCTTATTTACCAGGGCATAATAAGATCTCAAATCTGACAGCTCCATCTGACAAAATTAGCTTGCTCCACATCTCTATTCTGGCAGCCAGGTTTTCTCATAATTAAGGTTGATGCTACATGTGAAGCATGAGTTGCACAAATAGTTATTTCTTCTTCTTATAGAGAAAACACCTGGAATAAGGGGGTATGGTTTGGTATTGAGTTTTCAGTGGTGGGGTTCAAATAATTTAACAACCGGTTCTCTACCCTAATGACCTGCTGGGTGGGCGTGACCAGGGGGGCATGACAGCACTCAGCCTCCTGCAGCACTCTGCCAGTCAAAATGGGGCATGGGGGTTAATTACAAAATGTGGAGTTTGCTTTGTGACATCCAGATCCAGCGACCAAGGGGTGTGAACTGAACAGAAAATACACTTTTGTTTGCATATGAAAAAATATCTGCAAAGTCAGATGTACACTAAATATAGACTGACTTTTAGCTACACATCTTCCCAGCAAACAGGTAAAGAGGATTCATTTTAGAATGAGTAACCATAGTTTGCATGTTGGAAGTTACTAAAACTGGGAATGCTGGGAAACATTGTATTTTAAAGAACATTTGAAGCAGGGGTGCAGAATAGCCCTTCTCTGCCTGAGGTTATAGAGACCTGGCACCAATCAAACACTGTTTGTGAAGCAACTGATTAACACTGACAGGGTAAGCCACTATCGTAGTATGTGAAAATAAGAGCAAACTTCACTCCCTTCTAGTACTGATGATGTTATCTAGTTTGGTAATGAAACATCCGCAAGAAAACCATCAAGCTCAGACAGCATCAAGGACCCTACAGTTCAACCCTGAGCTACAAATATTCTCTTCTATCAAAAAACACTTTTTGGCTAGAGGGACTCTAGGCTGCCTTATATGAGATGGCTTGTAGTGGATTTCATTCTAAATTTTGATATGATTTCTGTCAATAAGGAATGTAGAATTATAATGGCTGACTATTTGACCCTTCATACGTAAAAAAAACAAACAAAGCTAAGGGATAAACAAATTCAGCCAAACTGTTGCAAACCAGCTGAATCCCACCACTGATTTGTCTCGCAATGTGGGTTTTTCTTTCTTTTTCTTTTTTGCAATATAATGTTCAAAAACTAGGGAAAGCAAGAAAATTCCAAAAATGTCTTTCCTTACATGCTTGCTTTAAAATATATTATTTTAAAATGAATAATAAACAACTTGCATAGCTGTACAGAATTGGTTATCCTAGCCCCATGCCTATGATATGGATTTCATTATTAGGATCTGGATGCCATTCTTCACACTCTTCCTCTAAGATAATTCTGACCATAATCTGCAATAAAATGCATGTTTTCATTCTGAGATTTGGAAGAAGGGGACAATACAGCCCTGTGTACAGATTGTGCACAGCATCCTGACCGACTGTTCCCATCAGGATTTGTAATAAAATGTTTCTTTCTTTCATGACCACCTACTAAAGTTTACCAAATCTGATTTTAATTAGCGTAATAGGAAGTATCTCTTTTCCATGGAGAATGGTCTTTTTAAAAAAATATACAGAAGGAAAGAAAAAAAATGTTTCCTTGCTCACCTCTTATTAAATGGAGCTAAAATGTGACTGGGGGAATGGAAAGCATAGGCAAACATATATTTCCCTTAAGTAGGAAATGCCATTTCTAATCAATCTCATTTAAGGATTTGATGGACACATACATCTTTTTGTAACTCTGTGATAATGCTACACATAAAGCCAGAGAGAACTGTAAGCATTTACCAGAGAGCTAAGGTCAACCTGCTTGAGGCCTTTCCATGTGTTGATCTACCCTGCAGAAAAAAATGTTGATATTTAAACAAATATTCCTAAAGCAGGATATTGAGGTCATGAGACTAAGAAGAGATTGATAAGATTTCATACAACAAAGAAAAGAAATTCTCACCTTTGATGGTGCTTAACAGTTCTGAGATTCCCACCCTCTGTCCTGAACCTCTTGGTTTTGCTGAAGCAAAACAAGGCTTATGTTGAAAATGTGCATGTGGGTTAAGTGACTGTTATATCTTGTAACAAACCAAGTTATTCAGAAGTTGATAAAATTGATTATTGGGGGGGAGGAACAGCACAAGTAAATAAGGAAGACCTTGAATTACCTACTAATCCTTAGGAAGAGTAAATCAAGATAAACAATATATATTTTTTCTGCTGTTTCAAGAATACAGATCATGGCACTGATCATACGTGCTGTTGAAGTAAGATTGCTCTGGTGTGGAACTGAACTACAAATAGTGCTTGATTTACAGCTATTCATTTACCTGTTCGACTTATAGCAGCATTGAAAAAATGATTTACAACCAGTCCTCACAGCATCCCCATCATCATGACAAGGAGGAGTTTATTAGTATTATTTATTTATACGATCAATGTCATAGTCTTTAAATGGGGCATTTTCTGATAATCTAAGTTCTAACTAAAAATCATGAAGATATTGTCATACTAAGTAGGAAATTTCAAGTAAGGTAGGGTTTTTTGCAAGTCTGTTAAATCTAAAGGTTCCAAATATTTCATGAATCACTTTCGTATGTCTATAAGAATTCTATTTAGAGTTGGTAGTGTTGATGTTTTTTTAAGGGCTTCCAACTTCAATTTGCAAATCTTATTATTTTGTTGTTGTTTTTTCTAGTTTTTTTTCTAGTTTTTCCACATTTTGACTATCTTCTGGTATAAACCATACTTTTTTCTTTGCAATAGTTTATTTTCAATAGTATTGTTAAAAATAAAAAGAATACTATTTTTGTCTTTAACGATTATGATTATATTGGTACAGTTTTATTTGCTGCTTTCATCAAAATAATTTGTTTGTCTTGAAATAACCATTTTCAAACCTGGCCATTGACAATCATTTCCCTTGACCCATGCATTTGCCAATCAGTGACAGAAAATGACAGTGGTTGTAGGTACAAAGTAGGAAGCGAGAGTTTAATTGTTGTGAAAATCTTTGAGCACTTAGCACTTAGACTTATATACTGCTTCACAGTGCTTTACAGCCCTCTCTAAGCAGTTTACAGAGTCAACATATTGCCCCAACAATTTGGAAAGCTGATTCA
>JANHFT010001955.1:90530-100544 GCA_032467955.1 Pseudoxenodon macrops | reverse complement strand
GTATAAGACGCACCCAAATTATCAGCCCCAATTAGGGGGAGAAAAGGTGCATCTTATACTCAGAAAAATACGTTATGCAAGTGTAAGGCTCCACAATTGCATTAGAAACCCCAATCATGGCCAGCTTTCATTTAGGACACAGGAAAGAACTTTATGTACAGTATGTGAGGTGTATCAAGAGGTAGAGCTTCCAGTTGACGTTGTGGCGGTATCAGATACAGGGAAAGGGTCTCTATGTTCCCTGTGCTGAGTTCTCCCTGTTCATGGGCTCTGAGAGGAGCCAAAGCCGCTCTGTAGGGAAGGCGAAGCAAAGAGAATGTCAGCTTTGGAAGCCATATTAGTATCAGAAGTTTCCACACTGCCAATGTCTTGTGTGTGGGAAAATAGATGGGGGGGGGATTTAGTACAGCAAATGTAGTTAGACATAATAACATTCTTCTATTCGGTCAAGGTCAGAACTGTTCTGCATCTAGAAAAAGGAGTGGCTGGAGTGATGTCTCGGGATGGGACGGATGATGATTGGACCATGTGATAGACTGATGGGTGCAGGGGATGGATTTGGGTGTTTGGATTTACTGAGGGAAAAGGGGTGTTGGTCTTACCTGATACGCTCCTTCTCATAGGGTTGAGATAACATCCAGGAATGGGTTAACCTCGTCTGTTCAGTTGATTGGACTGTTGCTAGGGCTTCCAGCTTTTGACGAAGATGAAGTGACAGACTCAACGTGTTGGTGTCCTGTATCACCACATCTAATAGGACCAGACAGTTTTTGGGTGGGGCTGGATACTATCTCAACCCTACGAGAAGGAGCATATCAGGTAAGACCAACACCCCTTCTCCATAGTTGGTTTAAATAGTATCCAGGAATTGGACATACCAAACCTGGCAATCCTATGGGTGGGTTACGGTCTGGTCCTGTGGTTCTTCATCTGTATGGATTCGTTGGAGGACGCAGCAATCAAATGCAGTCTCCGCTGATGCAAACATGTCCAGTTTGTAATGCCTAATAAATGGCAACGGTGAGGACCAGGTGGCTACCCTGCATACTTCCTCAAGAGATACCTGTGTTGACCAGGCAGCTGTCGTGGCTGCGCTTCGGGTTGAGTGCGCTGACATAGGTGCAGGCCTCGGAAGGGACTGTAATTCATATGCTTTGGTGATGGTTCCTTGCAGCCAGCAACCCACCATGGGTGGTGTAATCTTGAGGCCTAAGGCATTCAGTTGGAACGAGACAAAGAGAGCCTCCATTTTACAAAATTCAGCAGTTCTTTTAACATAAATGTGAAATGCCCTTCTTACGTCCAGCGTATGCCACCTCTTCTCCAGAGGGGGAACGGGATTGGGGCAGAAGTTAAGTAAAATATGTTCTTGTGCCCTATGGAACCAAGTATTAATTTTAGGGATAAAGGAAGGGTCCAAACGTAATACCACTCATCTGTGTGGAAGATACATAGGTCCTACCGGACCGAGAGGGCCGCAATCTCGGAAATTCTCCTGGCGGAAGTGATAGCCACAAGAAATGCCACCTTACAGGTAAGATGACATAAATTGGCCAACCTCAAGTGTTCATATGGGGCCCCCGTTAGGGACTTCAACATTTTGGATAGCTCCCAAATGGGATACCTGTGAACTATGAGAGGACACATATTAGTTGCTCCCCTAATAAAGCGGTGGACAGTGGGATGCTGAGCCAGGGATTCCAGTGACCCACACGTCAGTACTGAGGACAGGGCTGCCATCTGTCTCCTTATGGTGTTGGGCATTAGCCCTTTGTCCATACCATCCTAAAGGAAGTCCAGGATCTATAGAAACCTGTACTGGGGAACAACCCGGCTTAGTACACCAGGCACAAAATTCCTTCCAGGTGGCCGAATATATAGCTCAGTAGAGGGTCTCCTAGAAGCCTGAATGGACGTAATAACCCTGGAGGATAGGTTGTCTTGTCTCAGAGCGCACAGCTCAAGCACCAGGCAGTCAGTTGGAGCCATTGAAAGTCTAGGTGGACCAATGCCCCTGGCTGAGGGAGGCCTCACTCTAGAGGGATCCTCCAGGGTTGAGCCACCAACAGTGCCACTAGATCGGCGAACCAGGCCCTCCTTGGCCAATGTAGAGCCAGGAGCACGACCTCAGCCTTTTCCGTCAGGATATTCCTGATTGCTTTTGGAAGAAGGGGGAGAGGAGAAAAAGCGTACAGGAGGCCTGGAAATCGGCTCTTCTCAATGTTGATAGAGAACCTGTGGTGCCCAAAGGGGACCATTACCTGGAGGTCCTCTCTCGCTTGTTGGATCGAGGACTGAATTAGGATGTCATCCAGCTAACACTGGACATACATGGGCAGAGCTCTAAGGTAGCCAATACCACGATGGCCAATACTTTAGTAAACACTCTCGGAGCAGAAAAGAGACCAAACGGGAGGGCCCTGTGCTGATAATGGATGCCTGCATAACAGAACCTTAGGTACTACTGATGTACGGGCAGAATAGGGATATACAGATAGGCCTCTGTTAAGTCAATCAAGGCGAGAAAGTGGTCATTTCTCACACCCCCAAGGATTGATGCCAAAGAGAGCATCTTGAACCAGCAATACACTATATGCCGGTTCAAACCACCTGCCCGAGGCTTTGGGGACTACAAAGAGGATGGAGTAGAACCCCTGCCCAAATTGGCTCTCTGGGATCCACTGGATAGCTCGAATTTCCAGCAGGTGTTTGATGGCCGACTCCATGAGATCCCTCTTTGAAACGTTGTTGGAAACTGGGAAGCTTATGAAAAACCTCGGGGGTGGAGAGGAATTCGAGGGAGAGACCTGACCTCACTGTCTCCCTGACCCAAGTGTCCAATGTTATTTCATCCCACAGGTCAGCAAAAAGGGCCAGGTAATTGCTGCTGGGAGAAGTGGACATGTGATCACTAGGGACGTTGAAAGGACCAACCTCCTCCATCCCGAAAGGGCCATTTGAACTGCCTGCCTATGGATGGCCTATCATACTGCTGCCTCTGCCTGTTCCCATACTGATCTGGTGCCCTGGGAAATCCTGCACCTGATTCAGAGGGGAAGAGATTGCAAGGGACTTTATTGTCAAACTCCTGGACAGTGGGAGAAATATGGTGATTTGGACTGTCCTTGATTTATTCTCGAAGCAAGCACACTTTACTGCCTGCAATAATTACCTTTTGCCAAAAAGCTGGCAAAACATTTCATGAAGCACATCTACAGGCTTCATGGTGTCCCATAGCGGATAATATCAGATGGTGGGGTCCAATTTACTGCTAAAGTCTGAAAGGAATTCCTGAAGTTCATTGAGTCATCCCAGGGACTTAGCTTGACCTTCCATTAGGCTACTAACGGATTCGCAGAAAAATCCAATGCCATGGTGGAACAATACATCAGATGTTATGTAAACTACCAACAAGAGAACTGGGTGGAATTGTTATCATTCGCAGAAGTGGCTTATAACAATGCAGTGCATAGTAGTACAGCATTGACTCCTTCTCAAATAACTACTGGCATGGATTTTGTGCCAATGTTGGAGTTGCCTAGAGAGCCACCTACTTCCATGTCCCTAACAGAATAGATGACTGCATTAAAAAAGGGGTGGGAGAACACCAAGAAAGCTTTAGCGGAAGCTGTAGAGAAGTATAAAGCCCAGGCAGACAAACACAGGTCTCTCCAACCACCTTTCCAAATAGGGAATAAGGTGTATTTGTCAACCAAATACCTGAGACTGAGGTTACTTAGCAAGAAGTTGGGACCAAAATTCATAGGCCACTTTCCTATATTGAAGGTGATCAACCATGTGACTGTCCAACTTAGTTTCCCTAGAATATTAGGGAAAGTGCATCCAGTGTTTCACAGCAGCTTATTGAAACCAGCAATAGGATCTAATTTAAGATCCTTACCAGCAGCTCCCCCCACACCGTTAATAGTACAAGGGGAGACCCATTATGAAATTAAAAATATCCTTGACTCTAGGTTATATAGGGGTCGGTTGCAGTATGTGGTGCACTGGAAAGGTTACCCTTTGTCTGAATCTACTTGGGTAAAAAGTTGGGAGGTAAATGCTGAGAGATTGGTAAAACAGTTTCATGATACGTTTCCTGAAAAGCCAAAAGGTCCTCTTGAGGGGGGAGAGAAGGGGTTAAATGATTTGATGTTAACCCTAGTAGGCTTCCCTCAGATCTAGTTTGATGAATTAAACCAGGGGAAAAATATATTAAGATAGTTGAAAAGAGAATTGGAGATACAGGAACATACCTTTGAAAAGGAGATGGGGCATGGGCAGAAATTTTGGAAACTAGACAGTGGAAGAGGGTAGAGGTGGAAAAAATACTCAGACTGAACAGCCAAGAAGCAGATGTAGAAAGAGATAAAGATCTTAGAGAGGGATATGTGCTGCATCAGGACGCTGTCCGACGTGAGCAGGTCCTTTACGGCTGCGAAAGCCTGCGCTTCCTTTTGGCCCCAGGTCCACGTGATCGCCTTCCCAGCAGTTGATGGAGCGGTTCAGCAACTGTCGTCTTCTGTTTTAAAAAAACAGCGTAAAAATTAAGCAGGCCCAGGAACGCTTGCAGCTCCGTCTTGTTGTTGGGGGTGGGGGCTTCTTTGATGGCCTTGACTTTCTCCTCTGTGGGGTGGATGCCCTGACTGTCTATCAGGAAGCCTAAAAATTCGACCCTCGGGACCCCCAGCTGGCACTTTTCCTTCTTAACTTTGAGGCCCTTGGCCTGAAATCAACTGAGGACTTGACGCAACCTCTCCTTAAGTTGTGCCCTTAATGTCCCAGAGATGAGGACGTCATCGAAGTAGGGCACCACCCCTGGGATCCAGACCCCTCTGGAAAAGTCCTGGGGGCACGCTTACCCCGAATTGGAGGCAGTTGTATTTGAAAGCCCCTCTGTGTGTGACTATGGTTTGGGCTTCCGCAGTGGTGGTGTCCACCGGCAGTTGCTGGTAGGCCTGGGCGAGGTCCAGCTTGGCAAAAATCTTCCCGTCTCCCAGTAAGTGCAGTAAGTGTTGCACTACGGGGACGGGGTAGGCGTGAGGTTGGAGGGCCTTATTTATGGTGCCTTTGTAATCGGCGCACACTCTTAAGGAGCCATCTGGTTTTATGGGGAGGACGATAGGTGTCTCCCATTTGGCGTGATCGATTGGCTCTAGGACCCCCTGGCTGATCAATTTGTCCAGTTGTTCATCCACCTTCGGCCGCAAAGCGAAGGGGACTCGCCGGAGTTTTAATCGAATTGGGATGACGCTGGGATCTAGATTTAACGAGATGGGTTTCCCTCGATATTTACCCAGGGTCCCATTGAAAACATCTGGAAATTCATCGAGGAGCCGCTCGAAGTCATCTGCCTTGATTTGGCTTAGGCTGGTGAATCCCAGGCCTAATAGTTGGAGCCACTCGATGACAAGCAGGATCAGTCAGTGGCCTTTGACGATGGTGATCGGTAGGTAGCCCTCAAAACCTTTGAAGCTCACGTGGACCTTGGCTCTGCCCAGGACGCAGATGAGGTTGCCTTGAAAGTAATTGAGCTTCATCCGCTGTGGTTCGAGCTGGTGGCGCTTGATGTCTGGGAGGTATCGGGTGAGGTTCTCCCGAGACATGAAGGTGAAAAGTGATCCCGTATCGATCTCCATCTTACAAGCCTTGCCCTCTATGGTGACGGACGCGTGAAACTTCTTCATGTGCCCGGCATCCGAGTTTGGTGGATCCCCCGGCTGCCCTGGTATTCTTGCCCGTCTCTGCGCCGCTCTCCATGCCCATCTCATCTGGGGGGGCATTGCCGTTTGGGGCCTCATTGTCGCCGTTGAGGGGACCCCTGGGGTTGGTGCAGGCTGGGTAGCGTGGTTCGGCAAGTTTCCGCAATGTGGCCGCATTTCTGGCAGCAACGGCAAATTGCATCTCGGAATCTGCACTGCACTCGAGTGTGATCCCTGAGGCATCCGGGACAACAGGTCTGCCTTCGGTTGCCGGCTCTGGCCCAATTCCTCTGGAAGGATTGCATGCGGTATACGCCATCATCCTCGCTGTCTTCCTCGTCTGAATTGGGAACCTCTGTCCTCCAATCTGGCTTGCGATGGTTGAGGTGGACGGCGGATGTTCTCCGGACATCTGCGGCCAAGTTTTCCGATGATTTGGCGGCTCGGGCCTCGTCTACGACGTCTACGAACATGGCACCCTGACGAATGAGGAGTCTTTTTTGTAGGCTGAGGTCCCTCAGGCCTAGGACAATGCGGTCCCTCGTCATCTCCTCCAGGTTCATGAACTTGCATTGAGTGCCGATTTCCCAGAGGTTCGCAACAAAATCCTTGATTGTTTCGCCCGCTCGTTGCCGCCGATGGTAGAATTCATTCCGGGCTACCAAGTGGGTGTCGGTCGGGGAGTAGTAATCGCCCAAACTGTTCTGGAGGGTGGCCCAGGAGACGGCCTCCATGTTGGCGGGGGCTACAAACATCTTGGCCATCTTGTAGACTCGAGGCCTGCAGCTAGACAGGAACAGGGCTCTTTTCCTGCTGTACAGAAGATCATGGAAGTTGTTTGCTTCCATGTACATGCGGAATCACCCCATGTACAAGCTCCAGTCGTCTGTAGCCGGGTTGAAGAACAACTGCGGGGCGGAGGTGTTGGGGTGGTTGCCATCCTGATTCTTGGCCAGTGCAGTTGGTCGCTTCAAAATGGCCGAGGATGCCATGAGGTGCCTTTGTTCTGCAGTCTTCTTCTGGGATCCCACCTTCGTCGCCAGTGTTAGATCGTGCGAGTAAGGAAGACACGCCGCACAGGAATAGTCAGCAACCTTTATTGGCTCCAGGTGGAGCTGCTTTTATGGGATTCCCTGGTCGCCTGCCGGCCACTGACATGGCTTTAATTTTCCCACCACTAGTTTAGCCAACCAGCAGCGGACATACTAATTAGTCCTCCCAGAGGACATAACACAATTAAAGTATTGAAGCGGGCAAGAGATGATGGATAGATGATTTTTGTTTTTGGTGTTGTTTTTATTTGCTTTGCTTTTCCTCTCTCCTTTTTGTAAGTAGGTGACATGAGTAGAAGTTAGGGAGGATAGAAAGAAAACGTTTTTTAACAAAGGATGACATGATTAAAAGTTAGAATAAGAGATAGAAATAAGAGAAAAGGGGAATATTAGTGTATACACCTTTATATAATAAAATAAGAGTAATAAGAAAAAACATGGAATAATTGAATAATGATAGATTGCCATTTTATATAAATATGCATTACTATTAGAAGTATATAAGTTGGATTGAAAGTAATAACTATGACTAATGTTATTAGTTTATTTGTATTAGAATGTATGACATCCAGGTGCCACACTGTTCACACATTAATGTGTTTGTAAAAATAAAATAAAAATAAAAAACTTTTTAAAAAAAGAGGTAGGTGTACTGAAGGCACTGATCTAATATCTCCACTATGAATTAAGTGAAAGAAAAGTCATTTTATGAATAGGTTTGATCTATGATGCTGCTCCAGTTTTTCTTACCTCTTCTGAAAAGCGTGAGAACTGAGACCTTGGGAAGATGTTGGGAAAATAATTGGTGGTTGACTTCTTTAAATTGTTAGTTAAACTGTCAACAATCAAATTAACTGTCAGATCTCTTCTCACTTCATCGGGTATTAATAGTATTTGTTGCAAATAGTTTTCAGATGAATAGCTCTGGGGTCCTTGGTGCTTTCTAAGCTTGTTGTTTTCTTGCCAAGCGTTTCATTACCGAGTTAGGTAATATCATCAGTGCACTAAAACATCTGCAATAAACCTAACTGAGAGAGCACCAAGGACCCTACACTTCAATTCTGAGCTACAAATAATCTCTTCTATTAATAAATAGCTTATATCATGTAACAAAAGTAGATAATATTAAAATATTTAGGTAATACCTTAATAGCAAAATATTTTTTTGCTTTAAAAATCTCTCCTCTGTCTGGTTCTGTTATGTAGATATCATAGAATTACAATGTAAAGAAAAAACCTCAACAGCAAAGTGAAGACATCCAGCTTTTGTACAGACACTTTCAAAGAGATAGCCATTTTAGTGTTTGGCACCAAGAGTGCTTATAAACCTGTCATCACTTTTAAGCACTTTTTGATCTTTTCCATCTGCATTTTAGTGGAATCATTTGCCCACAGAATGAAGGAAACCACATCCATCCTGAAGCAGTCATTCATTCTATCATTCCAAAATGCTCTGCCATATCTCAGATACTTAGCCTAAGTATTTGGACTTGTTCTTCCTTTTAAGTGTGCATGAGAGAACATAGCTTAACAGCTGCCAAGTGAGAATGTCAAAGTACCTCTTTTCTTGGCCTCATTCATCATGTCAGTTTCATCTGTGACTGTACCTATTTCAGATGTCATAAAGCAGCGAATGACATGTTACTGTACAATAAGACATTTAGAAGGAACTCACTGAATAAGGCTGAAATACAGCATTTACAGAAACAACTGGCCTCAATGACTAATTTAGTCAACAAATCCTTTACTATCTCTGAAGGCTGCAAACTATCTTAGAAGATGTTATCTATAAGTTATATGGAATTTACATTCAGACCTATTTGCCTTACTGCCAAGACCTAGTATGCACTGAGGCATCTTCTTATTCTGCTTAGCAATGGAATTGTTCCTATATATGGGCTACTTCTTCTCTGTTGCCAATATTCCTACTACTCTAAAGCTGAACTTGTATTTGTATCATCCATGTAAGAACATGATTTTTCCAGAAAATAAATTCAGTCTTTGAGTTCTACCAATTGCTGTTTCCACAAACTGACTACTGTCCCTTGTAATAAGAATGCTATATTTTCATTTCTTTGCATCTATCAAAAGAACAGTTCACATACCATGCTCACAACAAAATCTCTGTAACCTCTTCTGCAGGAAATTCTGGAGTTTATTGTTCCACAATGTCTTTTTATCATGAATAATACAGTTCTAACAATACCAAAGCGTTATTTTCATCAGGAAAGAAATAATATTTTCTCCTTTAAAATGAAATTGCACATGAAGTGTTTTGATTCCTGAGAAAAACCCAATAATTATTTCTGCCAAAGCACTGACATCATTTATTCCTCATCTTTTTGTCTGGGGGAGCAATAATTGCAAACAATGAATATCTGAATAATAAATTGTGAAACCTACAGACTATGCATACTCTGCCTGAAATATTGCTCTCTGTTAAGACTCTATGGTTCACTTATTGTATATTCCTAAAAAAAAAGTTGCAATAGATATCAGCATTCTTCAAGAAATGTATTGCAACTCAGTTAACATTTTTAACAATAATTTTAAATAGGCCATTAAAATCAGTGATAAAAAGAGAATTGCTGCCTTTTTCAATTAAAATCACCTATTTCAACTGAAAAACATTGTTATCAAGGACCTGGTGATTTACTACAATGTTTCTCCCAGAGTTTATGCATACAGTGCATTCAGAAAGTATTCAGATCCTTCAATTTTGCAATTTTGTTATACTGCAGTCTGATTCTACAGTTGTTGAAATCCCTTTTTCCTCACTAATCTATACTCAGTACCCCATAAAGGCAAAGTGAAAACAGAACTTTAGAAATGTCTGTAAATTTATTAAAAAGAAAAAACTAAAATATCACATTGGCATAAGTATTCAGACCCTTTGCGACAACACATGAAATTTAGCTCTAATGCCTCCCATTTCTCTTGATCTTACCAACATGTTTCTACACTTTGACTGGAGTCCATCTGTGGTAAAATAAATTGATTGGATATTATTTGGAAAGGCACATACTCTCTATAGAAGGCCTGACAATGCATACTGTAGCACAGGGGTGGGTTCTAATTTTTTAAACTACCGGCTCTGTGGCCATGGCTTGATCATGTGACTGGATGGGCGTGACCAACTCAATGTCAATTACATCAAGGGGTGCCTTGCGTGGCCCCTCCCAACCTCAACATATCTATAGTTCTGTAAAAATGTTGTTCCCCTTTTTTCAACTTTATTATCTACATACTATAGATGTACA
>JANHFT010001955.1:65570-77732 GCA_032467955.1 Pseudoxenodon macrops | reverse complement strand
GGGGGCAGGCGGGGGAACCTGGAAAAAGGTGCCGGAACGCGGTTCCGCCGCGTTCCGGCTGAAAAAAAGCCCTGCATTTTACAAATAAATAAACTGTCCACTCAATACTACCAGCTTCTTTACAAGCCACAGTAGTTAATTTGACTAAACAATGAGCCAGAAAAACTACTGATGAATGAGCCAGAAAAACTACAATAGACAAGCACATTAAGGAAGCAATTAAGAACTATCTGACCTACACTTCAAAAGGTGATCTCAGAAACATTTGATATCCCATTAACTCCAGTAGAATATTGTAATAGTACACAAGAGAATCTTGTTTTAGGCCTAATGGGTTTTTGATAAACAAATGATGGTAGAGTATTACTTCAAATGGCCTATAAGCAAAGCAATTCAGTTCATTTCATGCTTGCTTTTTTTCAAGAGACATCAATACATAAAATAGCAACTGATAAGATGCAGCTTATTTTATTTGTAATGGAAAAAATATTTCTGTCACAATAGGGTAAAACACAAAAATATGTATTTATTCTTCTAAGGATATAAATATTGATAGAAAGAATAAAAGAATTTTAATAGTTAACTATTAGCCTCATTCTAACACTAGTTAATGAAACTCTATTGAGGATTAAACTACTCCTCATTCTATCACAGAAAGATCAACATTTGAACTGATGGGGGGGGGGGAGATAAAGCTTCCATAAAACTGACTCATTAGCAACAAGGTTTTTCTATAACAACTCATCCTGTCAAGTCTAATTGTGTCCAGAGAAAACATTAGAGAAAAAAGTATTATGTACTTTTAAAAGGTGCCAAAGAACATAACTTCCAACAAAAGATTTGGTGGAGGTGAAGCTGCTCTGTAAAATGAAGAAAGGCTTATTTATCCCACTTATTTCAGACTAAGATAATTCAGTGACATCTCAGGAGATTCAGTTAAATTAGAAATGAAATATTTTAAAAACCAAACAAACATGTACTGAATAATCTAAAAAGGATTTTGCTCTGAATTTTGTTGTTAGTTTTGCTAACATGAATACAAGAAACTTAAAAAATAAATCTTAACAAAAGACAAGCCATGCAGAGATCTTACCACAAAGAATGCAGAAGTTTAAAAGAATACAGGTTGCTAAAGAGTTTTCAGTATTTCATCACAAGTTTTTAATTGAATCTTGCAGGTCTATTAATAGTTATACAAAGCGGGTTTATATGTTACATGTGCATTTATGTTTTTAATTAGAACTTATATTAGTGAGGGAATTGTAGAGGGGGGAAAGGCAGATCGACAGAATGAGATGAAGTAGACTAAAAGAACAAAGTCCTTAATAAAACTCAATTTGTATTCAAAACCTTAGATATCAAGAGCCTCTACTGCACCATTCCAGTACTCCACAGACATGCTAGATAACTCTAGATTAACATTGTCATTTAAATTAAAAATCACCACCCTCTTGGTTCCTTTAATAAGAGATGTGAACAGGGGGGAAAAGGATTTATGAAGTATGAACTATGAAGTACCCTGTTTCCCTGAAAATAAGACCTCTCTGGATAATAAGCCCAATCAGGCTTTTGACCACACACCCCCAAAAATAAGCCCTCCCCAAAACACAGCAGCAGCCATGAGATGACCACGCTCGCCTCCTCCTGCACCTCAAAAATAATAAGATCTCCCCGAAAATAATGCCAAGCGCTTATTTCAGGGGTCAAAAGAAAATAAGACCCTGTCTTATTTTCGGGGAAACACGGTACTATTAATACAATGAAAAATAGTCCAAAATATGCCAAATTAAGAACTAAACTAATACATGGAAGTTTTACTTAATAAAATCTACATACAAAGACAGCAGAAACTATTGATATTACTACAGGTTCAGAAATGAAACTGGTTAAACAAGACTGTGACAACTCATGAAGTCTGAACTTCCTATCACCATCACCTTTTTGGCCGATTTTTCCTGAAGCTTTCTGTAACTGTTTGATGGAGAACAAGGCAAACCCAGAAAACACTATGTGTTTACAACAATACTGATAATTTATTTGGTTTCAACATTAACTTATTTACTCCTAAAAACAAACATATTTAAAGTTCCACAGCTTGTAGCTCCATTTGTAAAAGAATGAACATCCCAACTTGTATACCAAGTATATTTTGTGAGCAAATCAAGTCATACATATTGTATTTTAAAATGTCAGTACGGCATGTCTATTTTTTTTATTCTTTGAACTCCAGTTAAGTAGCTGGAAGATTTTATTTCCATTAGCCTTTTCTTGAAGGCTATGGTATATGGAAGAACAGAAAATAGAATAAAAAGTAGAGTTCTTCAAATATAAATTTTGTAACATGAAAAAGGTAATAACTCAAGAAAAACATATGAAATGGACCACTGTGGTTCTCTTTGGCTCTAATAGGATTGGTTTTATGAAGTATTTTGAACAGCCTTGATAGATTGAATGAAAAGTGTATTCAATATTTATGACAGATGTGAACCAGCAACAACCTTCCTTTCATCAAATCAATGTCCAAAATAATTTAGGGTAAGTAGACAAGTTCATACATTTCGCTCAAAGAAAGCAAAACTATGCATTGCAATTATTATAGGTGCATAATTAACTTTTTTTAAATTAAACCTCTCTTCCAGATTTCTGCTCAGGAAGTGTTATAAAGATGGCTGGTAAATCTATAAAGGCTTGCTTACCAATGTGCCACCCATTCCTTTTCCTGAGAGACTGACTGATGAAATGGATGACTCCCGGGTTAGTGTCTCCTGGAAGTTGAAGCACTTATCATTTAAAACGATTTAATTTTACCCTGACACAGCTGCCATATCAACAACAATATTACTACAGTCCATCAACAGTTTCAGTGATACAAGTGTGGATTTTCTTGTCACCCTTTTCAATCAATGCAATTTATCTCAAGAGTGCCAATATTGTAATCCACACTAGTATCTATGTACACAGATCATACCGTGGCTATCTTTTTCCGGTTGATTAATCCGGAAGGACGGATTTTCACTCTGTCCTCGGCACGAAGAGGGCAGGGAAGCGCAACCAAACAGGTGAGGGTAGCGATGGGGGAATAAAGAGAAACAGGCATTCTGACCCACCCTGGCTTTTTTACCTTTCACTTGACTTTCGTACTCGGCTACAATCTCTTTGTCCTTTTTGAATCTGCTTGAGGATGACATTATCCAGACGATTTTTTTCGTTTTACACTGCTAGAGAAGACTCCGGAGTTGGGATTACAGGATTATTCCCACAGAGAAAGGGGGATCGACTGGGTTAGGCGCGGCACTAAGCAACGCGTCCCACGCCAGAGCCTGACGGTTCTCGGAATAGCTGGCGTAGGTCCCTCCAGCTCACCTCCACAAAAGAGGGGCTGAAGAGAAGGCTTTAAACTAATCCCGGGGCGGCTACCATCTCCAGCAGTAAGGATTGGGGGGAAGAGAGCAGCACTTCGCCTTCTTTCGCTCCGTAACGCGGCTGCTCTTCTCCGAAGCTTCGATTAAGTCACTGGAACCGTCGAGTATTCCCTGAAAGCATCGGCTGCCTCAGGCGAGGAGAACGGATGGATCTCGGCTAGTCTCCGGCGCGTCCGGCGGCACTCGGGGAGCTCTCAGCAGCTGCTATCGCTGTTGTCGCCTCCTCCCGGAGAGCGAGAGCTACGCAGGCGACCCGCTCCCAAGAGACCTGGGCGAGGCGCCGTCTAACTCAACCTCCAGCAACCCCTCAAAGCGTCTCTCGGAGAAGCCAACAGCCTCGCCCTCCCAACAAAGTTCTCGCTTCGCCCTGCCCTTCGCCTGCTCCCACTCGCCTCGCCTCGCCTCCTCCAGCTAGTACCGCCGCCAAGCCTTTAACTGAGGCCACCGCTTTGCCGCCGCTTCCCTCAGCTGTTGGCCTGAAACGGAAAAGGGAAAAGAAGCCCAGCAGCCCATCTGAAGGCGCTCAAGCAAGAAGAAAGACTTTAGTCTCCTGCCCAGCCGCGTCCAAGCCCTATCGAGTTATTTCCCCTCCCTGCGCGGAGCGACGTCTCTAGTAGCCAACGGCAACTACGCAAATTCTTCTGCCGCCCAATGGCAGACAGCAGAGGGTGGGACGTAGCGAGCGAGGTTACTAAGTGCCTCCCGGGGTGAAGAAGCAAGCGGCCTGTGCCCAGGCTGGCGCTGGAGGCTGTGCTTAAGCGCCGGCTTTGCTAAGCGCGCTGCTGCTGAGCGGGACTCAAAGCTACTGCAGAAGGGGAGGGACGGGAGTTGAGCCACGCGGCGCCTGTCCTCTTCCCTCTCCCGGTGAGCATCTGGTGAGCGGGGTTGTGCTGGGGAAAGAAGTGCTGGGCGAAGAAGTGTTGGGCGAAGATAAGGTGTCGGAAAGTGCTAGATCCCGGCGTGGAAAGTAAATGCGCCTCTGTCTGGAAGACATAAAACTAGAAGACGGAGATGGGAGGAGGAAAGAGAAGGGCGGTTGCTTAGTTTGGAGATCACGTCTGCAACCTTGTCGCAAGATCGCCAGAGCATTGTTTCCTTGTGTTCGCTTGAAAACCGTGTTCATATAGGTGCCTCCGCCATCCCGTCCCTTTTAAGAATCCTACTAAATAGCTATTAGAGGGGAAACTATAGAGTATTATGATGATCTTACATCGAGAAATATTATGTAGATGTGCGCACGCATCTATATTTATATGTTCCACGAATGCGCCTGGAAGTACAAGAAGAAACCACACCCATCTTTGTGGAAGACGCGCGCACGGTTCCGATCCGAAGGCGAAGGAATAACTTAATGCCACGGAGAAGGCCATCGGCTTGCGAAATATAGATAGTACATTGATGCTTACAAGACTATGACAGAAAATTATGCTGCTATTGTTAAGTTGCGAGCAATGATAGAAATCTTTTAGATTTCTTGTTTTTCTAAACTTTTTTCCAAGATTGATGGTCGAAATTGATGTTTTGGGGCATTTAAGCAATGTACTAAATAATATATATCTCCTATATAATTCGTTTTTCCAAGGAGCTGAGATGATTTCCTCAATCGGTTTTACAATAACTCTGTGAAGATAGGTTCAGATGTGTGTGGCATTAGTGGGCTTCATGGCGGAATAAGAGTTGTAACATGCCTGGACAAACTGCAGTTTGGAAAAGCCTAAAATCAAATGCAGAATAATTCAATGTTGGTTGATGGTAAGGGTCATTTCTCCCACAGAGCTGAAAATGATTTAAAGAAACTTTATTTCTTATATCTGAAGGGACTGACCTGACTTTTATATTGGTCAGTTGATAGCAAGATAAGAGAAGTGTGTATTAGAGCGGAGGGGACCATGATTCTAGCTCTTATCTGTAGTCTGACTCTAGTTTTCAATTTGACTATTTAAGCATAATAATCCATGCCTTTCTATAACAAACCTTCTTTTATCCAACTTGGATTAATTTTTTTTCAGAATTACACTCAGAAGTAGATGAAGCAAGATAGGCCTAACAATTAAAATTAATCCCATTAAATCACTACATCATACATTGAGATATTATTTAAAGCAAAATGTGCTTTTATTTAAAAAAAATATTTCTGTTGCATATGGAAACTTTAATTGAACAATCACTTTCAGGGAATTCTATATTAAATACCAGAATAATTGTTACTTATTCTGGTACAGGATGTTAGGCACAACTATAGGACTTGGTAGGCCCTACAGATAGCCCTAGGCCCGTGATGGCGAACCAATGGCACGTGTGCCAGAGGTGGCACGCAGAGCCCTCTCTGCTGGCATGCAGGCTGTCGCCCCAGGTCAGATCTCTGACATTTCTTTTGTGAGCTGCTGTTTCCCTGCAAACGACAAAACAATCACACAAAAGAAAAATATCTTATCTCTTGTCATGTTGGGATGCCCCGTCTCCTGCCGGCCAGCTGGTCTTTGGATCTCTGCTGCGCATGTGCACATGTCTGCAAATGTGTGTGTGCATGTCTCTGCATGCACACATGCACCTTTCAGTTGGGGCATGGGTGCATGCGCAATTGGACAATCGGTGGATAAAAGGTTTGCCATCACTGCCCTAGGCCGAGGTGTGCATTTCAGGTTGCAGTATAATCATGGGAAACATGTCTGGGACTGAAGCTAACTTTCTTCAGATAATCAAGACAAAGTTTATTAACCAAATTTTATGTGGACTGTAATATTGCTTAGCTGAATTAATTAGAATAATCATCTTCTAAGGATCAAAGAAAGATTCTAGGCTTATAATGATACAATCGTCTTTCAAGTTGTTAAAGGAGTACTAAGCTCATGGTCTGAAGTCAGCACTGACTAAATGACAAGAAATATTTGGATCATAGAATGTAAGACAAAAAGAATTTAAATGAGGCTAGAGAGAACGTTGAGGACATCTGCAAGGTTATTTTTCAAATGCTGTTTTTATTTATATATATGGGAGGGGTTCTTGTAAAGTATAGCTTTCACTTAAAAGAAATTATGTTTTTATGACCCATTTTCATTAACATGCAGTCTGTTTAAAGCTTAGCTCATTCCATTTTTTTCTTGCTAATGTGATTATTTCATTTTAGGCAAATCTTCACTTGCTGCTTAATCCTTTTCTATTTACACAAAGTAGACCTATAAAAGAGGCATTTTATCAGAAGGCAAAATCTAGTGGGAGTAGTTCATGGCAGTATCTCTGGTCATTAATATAAATTGCACATAGTGTTTATAGGTAAGTTGAAATAATTATTATACTGGGTCAGAAAGAAGATTGCATATGCAAACATAAGCTCTTCTATTAAAATATTAAAGTCTTTGATGAAAGAGATCAACTTGTTTTTTATACAGGAGAAATTCTAAAAACTGGCAAAAAGGAACAGCTTAAGCTACCTTATAAAGAATATGTAATTGAGTTATTGCCAGTATTATCTACCTGGCATGGGAAATGTGGCTTTCTGTATGCTGCTAAAGGACAACTTCTGGTAGTTGATACAACTGAGAAAGACCACTTTCCCACCCCAGTGTAGAAGACATGGTACACAGTTCCTTGGGTTCAAACAGGGTTTTCCCCTCAAATCTGCAACTTTTTGCAGACAAAACAATAATTTATCAGCAATTTAAATATTTGTTTATGTTTTCAAGAGGAGTGTCCCCAATTTATAACATCATGGGTTGGTCTAAAAGAATTAGAGTATATGGTGTTTTAGGAGTAGCCTCATCTGACTATATGAGAAGGACATCTAATTGCTCATCCCATGTTCCTTTAATTGCAGCTACTATGTAAGATTCCTTACAGAACTTTAAAAAAAAAACCACAATCTTACGAACCAGACTTTTCCTCAACCCCTACCCACTACTGAGGCCACTTAATTTCATATTTATCTGATCCAATGTTAAAGTAGTGTTTTTCATCTTCTCCTGAAGCACAGTTTGTGGTATTTCACCAGAATTTAGCATGTTCCTATTGCTCATTTTCTGCTAGTGAAC
Source organism: Pseudoxenodon macrops (assembly GCA_032467955.1). NCBI lineage: Eukaryota > Metazoa > Chordata > Lepidosauria > Squamata > Pseudoxenodontidae > Pseudoxenodon > Pseudoxenodon macrops. The sequence goes on along the minus strand of JANHFT010001955.1, from coordinate 70,282 downwards.
ACATTTCTCTCCACTGATCACTGAAGACTTTGTATAATGTTAAGCCCTCAATATGCAGGCTCTTTATCTACACAGGGACTGATGGGCCACTTATATGCCAGAGCAGGGCCCAAAACAAATGACACAATGGACTGGTGGAGTAAGCAATAGAGGGAGAGATGTCAATGGACAAAAGTGATGGAGAAAATTACCGGTATATATCCCTGATTGAAGATAGAGTGAGAAAGTGAGGAAAAAAGCAAGGAAAAGTGAAAAGGTGAAGACAAAGTTGAGTGAGGGGAAGAAACCGAGCATGAGGAACACAATGAGAGGGGATGATAAACACCCTTGAGACAGTAGCTGTGGTCTGCCCTGTGCAGTAAGTGTGGGCTTCCTAGTAAAGGAGGAAAGGCAGAAAGCCCCCATTCATCCCATAGATCAGGTTCACAGAAGACCAAACCCATCTGCCAAAACTCATCTCTATTTTCCCAGTCCCATGCAACATTAGGGAGAAGGAATGGGGAATGTTTTTCCTGTTGGCAGGAAATCTAATGACTTTCCTCAATTTGTTGCACATTCAAGCTGTCGAGACAGCATCATTTGCCAGCCTTGTTACTGAAGTGGAATAGAGATCAGCTGTTGAGACAGCAAATTATGCTGGCCTACTTTGTGTCGCCTCACTGGCCGGAGCAGAACATGTTGAACTGGCCGCCTGGATGTGCCTTTAGACTTAGGAACTGCAAATTATAGGGATCCGCACACATTTCTCAGTCATAAAAGCCGTGATTTATGCTTAAACACATGATGTCATAACTATAAATGCACAAACATAACAAAATAGTACTAAAAGCTTTTGCATTGCAGTCTTTCATTATATGTTCTCATTTGCTGTTGAACAGTTTATGAGTTATGCTATTAAAAAAGACTTCATTTGAATACCTTTCCTGAAATATCACTGAGATTGACTAAGCTCACATCATAATGAAACCCATTAGCTTCTTTAAGTGAGACAGTTGGAACTTATTTTCAAGGGAGCAGTCTGCAGAAATGATACAAGAAATTCTAATCATTAAGTTATTTTATTAGGATTTCCAAAATAATTATCATCATTATGAAGGATGTGCATGTACAATGTTAGCAGAATTAACAAGCATTTATGCTGTGTGTGTAAACAAAATTTAGATTTACTTAAAATTATGCTATTAAGCATAATTAAAGATTTTTCTTTAATTACTGTTTCTATTTAATTTCTATACTAAAATAAATAACAAAAACATAAGTAATATAGTTCTTAGTTTTGTAGTCAATAACTCATAATTTATTTATATCAAATTAATTTCAGTGGATCATATGATCAGGTTTGGATACAACCCAATCAGTTGGCTATAAAAAAAATTAACATTTTTAAAAAGGAGTAGCTAAATTAAAATGCTAGGATGTGTATGTATAATTTTGTTGTAGCAATACAAGGTAAGTTCCCCTTGCCTTCTTCCAAAAGCCATGGGATTCAGACAATGTTAGCAGGATACTTCCACAGAAATAGAAATATTTAGTGGTTTTTGGGCCAGATGAAAAGATTTACTTCATGAACTAGAATTCAGTTAAAAGTTCAATAGGATTAAGGACTTTTTAAAATAACCATTAGATAGAACTCTGTAACAGCACTGTTATTTTCTGAATGGTTTTAGAACCTGAATGCTTTCATTCATTGAATAATAATTTCATTTTTTTTTGCTAGATTGGTAATCTACAACCACTCATATGACAAACTGATTCTTTTATATTGATTGAGGAAAGGCTTAGCTTTGGTTTAATTTACTTTACTTTTACTTTACTTTCTTCTAGCAAGAATTCTTTAGTAGCTGGGAATATATCTGAGATGGGTGGCATTTACTTCTGAGTAAACAACTTCTTCCTGACAACATCCTGCTTTACAGCCTGATTGTGGAGAGGTTTGTTGTTGAGAGGGATGAACAATGAATGCCAGGACAGCACACCAAAAGTCTATACTAATAGCAAGATCACCCAAAGTGTGAAGGTTCTTCCAGCAGCTCAGCTAAATAAAGCCAGCATCTATATCAGGCAGCAGTGATACAGGAAGATGCTGGAAGCCTTGGCAAAGGCATAATTTCATAAAGTGTGGGAGAAGGCATTGGTAAGCCACTCCTGTATTTTACTGAGAAAGTATCCTGAATAGACAATATAAAGTGATTGAGGATATACTGCTGGATGGTGGACCCCTCAAGCCAGATAGCATTCAACAAGCTACTGAGGAAAAGCTGAGAATCTTTCAGAATACTAATAGTATTTGTGATGCATATAGACTACAGCTAGAACTGATGTCATGAGAGAGAGAAAAGAAAAAAAAGCCAAAGTCGTAAAAGAAAATCTAAAGCTGCAAAGACAAAATTACAGGAACATGGAAGGTAAGAAGCATGAACGTGGGAAGGTCAACACAGAGAAAAATGAAATTGACTATAAACGGATATTGTAGGCATCAGTGGATTATAACAGATTGGAATTAGTAGTGAACAGTAGTATTTACTATTTACTACTCAACACAAAAAACAACAGCCATGAAAGATATAGCAAAGGCCTTTTATAGCTTTTGCTATATCTTTTCATGGCTGTTCTTTGTTTTTTGGCTACAATGTACCATTTAATATATATATTTATGCTTCAATCACTAATGCAAAGGATGAGGCAATTAAAGAGTTTTATAGTCAAGTTCAATTGACAGAAAGTTCATGTTTGGGGTTGTAGACCGCAATGTCATAGTTGGAAACAATTAAAAAAAATGGGTTGAACTACATGGCCTAGGAAATTATTATTTCATAATGGAACAATGTATCCATTTCTGCCAATCCAACAACTTTCCGTTGCTAACACATTCTTCAAACAAGCAAAACCATATATACATACATATATACAGATACATACACACACACACACACAGAGTATCACCAGATAGAACCAATAGAAATAACATTGACAACATTATTGGTACCAGAGGTGCAAAGCTCAATTATAACTGAAAAGATATGGCTAGGGACTGACTGCAACGCAAGCTGCTTATGTGCAAGTTCCAAACGGGACTAAAGGAAAGAACAAACCCAATAATTTTGTATTAAATTATCTTAAGCTTATGTCCACTATTTTCAAGGGAAACTTCAGGAATTACTTTGAAGTCCCAAATCTCATTGATAGGGAATCAGGAAATGTAGAATAAAATCAAGAATAATTCGATTTAGGATAAATGTAAAAAGAAATTGTCAAGAGACTAAGACCAGTAAACAGAAGAAGCCAAACTGGACATAAGACAATGGAAATTGCCAGGAGGCAAAAATAAAAATTGAAGTCAAGAAATACAAATGTCAGGAAGACATTTATCAAAGAATTTAAGAGAATTGTTAGAAGAGACAAAATCAATATCAATAATAATGACATCTGTAAAGACACTGAAGATAGAAACAGAAATAAAGGACATTTTTCAAAATCTTGAAACTCAGAAGGAGGTTCCAATTTGGAAATGGCATTCTAAAATTGCCAATAAAGTAAATGACAAAAAAGATTTAAAATATGAAATATATGAAGGGATATCAATATCCATTAACAAAAACATTCATTTTTTTACAAGAATTATTAGTGCTAGAGCAGGGGTGTCAAACTCATGGCCTGCAGGCTGGGGGTGTCACACACTGGCTACATCCACCCTGGTTTAGCAAAGGGAAAAAGTGATACATCACGTGATGACAATATGAGGATGCAAGTTTGACACCCTTGTGCTAGAGGATAAAGTTAGATCAGCACTCTGATCGCTACCAAGCAGGAAGGCTACAATTAATGGAATATCTACAATAATATGGCAAGCAGCAGGAGCGAATCAGTAAAAAGATCAGGAAACTATGGCAGGAAACCTGGAGACAGCAGATTGGAAGAAGTCAGTTTATATAGCAACATCAAAGAAAGGAGATTTAATAGTGTACAAATTAAACTATCGTACAATATCCTCAATGTCACATAATAGCAAAATAAAGTTTAGTATCACCCAACACCCAACCCAGTATAGAAAACAAAATGCCAAATGTTTAAGAGGTTTTAGAAAAAATTGAGTAACAAGGAATGTTAGTGGTGATACACAATGGATAATTGAGAAAGTCAAAGAATACATAAAAATAAAAATATGTGCTTAATTGATTATAGAAATGCCCTTGATTGGCTTCCGGTTTTGCTTTCGGCAAGATCGGAGCTGGGACTGCAAGCTCTGTGGCCAGCTTCGAACTCTCCACGCCTGAGGGTCCGGATTGGGACCATAAACACCCCCCCCGCCCCGAAGAGGGAGTGAAGCAAAGGGGGATTGCCAGGAAGGTAGAGGGGGGCCGCATCCTCCCTCCCTGAGCTGGAAAGCTCCCTCAGCCGATGGCATTGAGTAGCGGCAGCAAACATGGCTGCCTTGAAGCCGAAAGAAGAACAGAAAACCTAAGACAGAGGAGGAGGGGAAAAGTGAGTGGCATGTGATCTGGGCAAAATCTTTCTCAAAAAATAAATAACAACCCCAAGAAATACGAGGGGGAAGAATATGAAAGCTAAGTGCTAGCAGCAGAACAATCACAGTAAAAGGATGCAAAGAGAACTTAAAGAAGGAGGAAAAAAAGGTTTTTGTTTGAATCTTTAAAAGAAGGTGTGGCTTTGGAAAGATATCTTCTTAAAAGCACTGAAATTCAAACCGGGAT